>PVJL010003955.1:0-118185 GCA_004026885.1 Lyroderma lyra
GTAAGAAAAGATGAAATATTGCCATTTGCAACAAAATGGATGGACCTGGAGATCATCATGCTAAGTGAAATAAGCCAGACAGAAAAAACTAAGAACTGTATGATTTCACTCATATGCGGAATATAAAACTGAAAGCAAAGAAAAAAAGAAATGAACAAACAAATAACCCATGGACACAATCAATAGTTTAATGTTTATTTGGGGACGAGTGGGTTAGGGAGGGGAGAAAGGGGAGGGGGTAGGAGAGGTGGGGGAAGCTAAATATAAGGTGATGGAAAGAGAAGTCACATTAGGTGGTGAACTTATTATACATCAAGTTGACAATGCACTGTAGAATTGTATGCCTGAAACCTATGTAATCCTTGCTAACAGATGTCACCCCAATAAGTCTAACAATAAAAATGAATTTAAAAACAAAAAAAAAACTTCCTAACCCTAAATAACCTTAAAAAAAAAATCAGGAGGGATATCTCAGCTGAGGAGAGCCCCCCTGGGGAACGAGGGGTCTCAGTCCCATACCAGGGTCCTCAGCACAGAGATCCAATATCAGGAAAAAAAAGCCCCCATAATTTCCAGCTGTGAAAACCAGCAGTGATTGTGGCTGAGTGAGACAAAGGGCTGCCGGAGTCCCAAGTGTTCCTCTGAGAGGGCCCATGCATTGACTTACTGACCCACTCACTTGTTCTAAATTCCAGCACTGAGGCACCACTTGAAAGGCACCAGAGACATCCAGGGAGGAATTAAATTGTCTGGCTTCAGGATGAGGGCTGAAGGGAAAGCTTTCTCCCAGAAAGAACTTGCTGGCAGAAGCCACTATTCCTTTGTTGAGCCCTCTTCCTACCCAGCATGCACACGCAGGCAGGCACCATATGTGAGTCTCCATCAACTTAGCTAGCACCATTCACCCCACCCTAGTGATTCCCTGAGACTCCACTTCAGTCAACCTGCAGGCTCACCCAAGTTGGTTCCAATGGCTTTTCCATACAAACAGCCTATTTTAGCTCAAGCTGTGGAATTTCTTAAAATCTCTCACAAAGGTTCACAAAACCCAAACAAGCAGCATCTGGACTCAGCATGTCTCATACCTCTTCCTAAGCAGCCCCAAGCCAGGCACTAGCTGCAGCTGGCCTTGGTTTATAGCTTAGCCTTCTCAGGCACCTCCAAGCCCAGCACAAGTGGCAACCATCTGCACATCACTTTGTAGCTCATACCAAGAAGCCCCAGGCAGGGCACAGGCAGCAGCTGACCTTGGCATGCAAAAAAAGACCAGAGCACCAACCAACCACCTCCACAAATGATATACCCAAGGGCAGACTGAGCAGGCATCACAGCCCTGCCAAAGCAAATCCTGCTCCATAGAGTCAGTCCCTGAACAACAGCTTTTCCACTGTAGTAATAGCCAGTCCTCACAAACAATCAGCTTGTGGGTCAGTTCCTCTCACTGATGTGCCAACAGTAATCAAGGCTCAACTATAATACAACAGCAGGGCATACACTACCCACAAAAGGGATACATCTGCAGCACCCAGATGAGGTGACCAGAGAGACTGTGCCATTGGGCCCTGCAGGACACCTACTACATAAAGCCACTCTACTAAGACTGGGAGACATAGCAGCTCTACCTAATACATAGAAACAAACACAGGAAGGTAGCCAAAATGAGGAGACAAAGAAATATGTCCCAAATGAAAGAAGAGAACAATGCTACAGCAAAAGAACTAAACAAAATGGAGACAAACAGTCTACCAGATGCAGAGTTTAAAACACTGGTTGTAAGAATGCTCAATGATCTCAGGAAGAACTTCAACAAAGTGACAGGAAATATAAAAATGGAGGTAGAAAACATAAAAAAGAACCAGTGAGAGATGAAGAATAACTGAAATAAAGAATACACTAGAGGGAATCAACAACAGATTAGAGAAAGTCGAGAGTCAAATCAGTGATTTAGAAGTTAAAGTAACAAAAAACACCCAATTAGAAAAGAAAAGGCTCTTGAGCCACTCTCCTTGCTCGAGCCCGCTCCTACCTCTTTGGAGTATACTTTCTTTTCAATAAACTATCTCTTTGTTTCACCTTAAAAAAAAGAAAGGAAGGAAGGAAGGAAGGAAGGAAGGAAGGAAGGAAGGAAGGAAGGAAGGAAGGAAGGAGAAAGAAAGAAAAGAAAAGAAAAAAAGAAGGAGAATCCAAAGAAATGAGGATAGTTCAAAAGGCCTCTGGAACAACATCAAGCATACCAACAGTCACATCATAGGGGTACCAGAAAGAGAAAAGAAAACCTATTGGAAGAAATAATGACAAAAACTTCCCAAACAAGATGAGCTCAAAGAGGCCCACACCAAAACATATCATAATTAAAATGTCAAAGGTTAAAGACAAAGAAAGAATCTTAAAAGCAACAAGAGAAAAGCAGTTAGTTACCTACAAGGGAGTTCCCATAAGACTATCAGCTGATTTCTCAACAGAAACTTTGCAGGCCAGAAAGGATTGGCAGGAAATATTCAAAGTGATGAAAAGCAAGGACCTACAACCAAGATTACTTTACCTAGCAAAGCTATTATTTAAAATAAAAGGACAGATAAAAAGCTTCCTAGAGAAGAAAAAGCTAAGAGTTCATCACCACCAAACCAGTATTACAAGAAATGTTAAAGGGACTTCCTTAAGAAGAAAAAAAAAATCAAAATATGAATAATAAAATGGCAATAATTACATACTTATCAACAATTACTTTCTAAGTAAATGAATTAAATACTTGAATTAAAAGACACAGGGTGGCTGAATAAGAAAACAAGACCCTTACTTATGACGCCTACAAGACTCACTTCAGATCAAAAAGCACACAAAGACTCAAAGTAAAGAGATGGAAAATGACATTTCATGAAAATGAAAACAAACCAAAAATAAGCTAGTGTACCAATACTTATACCAGACATAACAAACTTGAAAACAAAGGCTATAATAAGAGACAAAGTAGTAATCTCACTTCTGGTATTTATCCAAAGAAACGCAAAACACTACTTTGAAGAGACAAGTGCATCCATATGTTCACAGCAGCATTATTTACAATAGCCAAGATATGGAGGCAACCTGGGTGTCCATCAATAGATGAATGGATAAAGAAGAGGTGGTACATATACAATGAAATATTACTCAGCCATAAGAATGAATGAAACCTGCAACAACATGGATGGGTACTATGCTGAGTAGAGTAAGTCAGACAGAGAAAGACAAATGCTATAGCATTTCACTTATATATGGAATCTAAAGAACAAGATAAAGGAACAAATAAAACAGAAACAAACTCATAGATACAGAGAACATTTTGAGAGTTGTCAGATGGGAGAGGGTTGGGAGGATGGGTGTAACAGGGGAAGGAACTAAGAAGTACCAATTGGTTGTTACAAAGTACTTATGGGAATGCAGGGTATAGCATAAGGAATACAGTCAATAATATTGTAATAACTATGTATGGTGTTAGATGGGTACTAGATTTGTTGGGGTGACAGATGGAAGGGGGTTGGGGGACAGGATGAAAAAGGGAAGGAATTAAGAAGTGCAAACTTGTAACTACACAATAGTCATGGGATGTAAAGAAAAGCATAGGGAATACAGTCAATAATAGGAAAATAATTATTACCCAAGTGGGTAATAGACTAGTTAGGGGGATCATTTCTTAAATTATATAAATGTCTAACCACTATGCTATAAATCTGAAATTAATATAACATAATATTGAATGTCAATTGTAATTTAAAAATTAAAAAGTAGGGGAAAATGTGAAGGGGAAGAAGAAGTCCAAATTTCCAGGCATAAAACAAATAAGTCATGGTGATGTAATATACAGCATAGGGAATACAGTCAATAATATTGTGGTAGTGTGGTATGGTGTCAGATGGTAGGTGGACTTACGGTTATCAATCACTTCCTTAGGTACATAAATGTTGAATAACTATGGTATACCTCTGAAACTAATATGTTAGCTATATAAAAATCTTTTTTAAAAAGTACAAATTGGTAGTTACAAAAAAGCCATGGGGATATAAAGTATAGCATAAGGAATACAGTCAATAATATTGCAATAACTATGTATGGTATCAGATGGGTACTAGATTTATCAGGTTGATCACTTCGTAAGGTATATCAATGTTTAACCACTATGTCATATACCTGAAACTAATATAATATGGTGTGTTGACTATAATTGAAAAAATAAAAAATTATTTTTAAAAATCAAGCAAAAAGAAAAGATTTTTACATTATAAAATAACATTTGCTTTGTTGCCTATTCTACTAAATTTATCCATTCTCTTCTTTAATAAAGCACACAATATAACAGAGAATTGCATGGACCTTCATTTAATTTACATTTAACACATAATTCCAATCCCATCTTATTAACATCTATGAATATGAGGACCAGAAGCAGAAAAGAAAATGAATAATGCCAAGATAAGTATAAATAGTCCCTAAAATAAGGGTAACTCTTTTTTTGTATCCTGAGAGAATTTTTCCTACCTCATATCCAATCCACCAACAAATCCTGCTGCTATACATGTATTCCAAATCTGATGACATATTTCTTTTTGTTTTTTGTTCAATATATTTTGTCCAAGTTTCCATGCAAAGCTATGCATAGTAAAGTTGTGCAGAGTCAAATATAATCCTATAGGATTTATTATGAGAAACAAATTTCCCTCTCTTCTCTTTCCCCAAAGGCAATCACTCTTTTGATGCTCACCTCTTTATCTCTCTATAGCATGCTTATGTGTGCTACTGCCTGTTATCTTAGGTTTTTAAAATTGTGGTAAAATGTATACAAAATGTTCCTTTTTACACATTTTTAAGTGTACAGATTTCTGGCATCAGGTACATTCACATTGTTGTACCATCCACCTTCTGAACTTCACCTTCCCCAACAGAAACTGTTACTTTATTAAGACTAACTTATTATCCTCTCTATCCTCAGCCCCTGGAAACCATCATTCTATTACTTTCTGTCTCTATAAATCTGACTACTTCAGGAACCTCATTTAAGAAGAATCATATAATATTTGTCCTTGTGTGCCTGGCTTACTTCACTTAACACAATGTCTTCAAGGGTTATCTATGTTGTAGCATATGTCAAAATTCCCTCTTTTTTTAAGGCTGAATAATTATTCCATTGAATTTGTATACCACGTTTTGTTTATTCATTCATCTGTCAATGAACACTTGGGTTGCTTCTGCCTTTGAGGTATTGTGATTTTTTAGTTTTAGGTATTATCTCTTGACTTTCCACGATGGAAGATGAGGATTTAGATCTCTTTCACATATTCCTACATAACACACCAGCACCACATATCTGCTCATAGTGTCCATTAACCTATCTGCTAGAAACAGATAAATCAATGGATTAATTTAATAAGTTAACTTTTAGCATTTAATTATTATAACTATATAAATACGATTCACAGCCAAGCTATAAGAATACTATGATCACTTTTCCCTCCTTACATCACTTTTGTTTTTTGGAATTAATAATTTTCTTATTTTTATGTTTGCTTAGTTTTCTTACTTTGCTCCCATATTCTCCCCAACTACCTGAATTTCCTCCAATATGCATAAATACATGCAATATTCTATCACTTTGCTACTCTACTGTTCAACCAACTACCTACCTCCCTTAACCATCATCTTAGAAAGTCTATTTGCCTCTCTTCTTCATTATATTATCTACGTCCTAAATATCTTAGATCCTGCTGTTGTTCATAGGAAGTAGATTTTTGAGGCCTTTCATTACTGAAAACATCTATTTATTCTGTCCTCATACTTGCTTGGTATGGTGACTACATATTAAAATACAGATGTATAATCCTTGCCTTTATAACTTCAATGACACAGCTCCATTTCAGTCAAGTTTCCAATATTGCTATAGTGAAGTCCAAAATAATTTTGATGCCAAATCTTTTGTACGAGGTCAGACAATTAATTTTGCAAACTCATCCTAGAAAAAGTGGTACATACCTCACTACTGAATATCACTACAGGCACCTTCTAAGTACTCCCCTTAGGAAGTTATGCACCAACACCAGCGTCTTGTCCACTCTTCAAAGTAATTTTGGAACTCTTTTTCTGAAATGGCTATCAGAGCTGTCGTCATATAACATCTTACAGAGTTGTTTGTACAGTACTGCCAATGTAAGCACATGGTGGCAAGTTCACAAACTTAATTGTCAGATTTTGGGGACCACAACAAGCTTTGATGGCCATTCCAGGAAAAAAAAAAAAGAGTCCCAAAATTGCTTTGCTGGGCAGACTAGGCACTGGCATCGGTGCATAGCTTCCCAAGGGGAGTACCTAGAAGGTGACCGTAGTAATATTAAGCAATGAGGTATGTTGCACTTTTTCTATGATGAGTTCGTGAAATTAATTGTCTGATCTTGCATGTGACCTGTTTTTTCTCTCTAGAGGGCAGCTGACTGCTAGGTAATAGCTGGGAAAGAAATCAGGTTGTCTGACTGCTTATAAATAGACATTCAACCAATCCTTCAGTTTGGGCATTGATTTCACCCCTTTTTCTCAGAGGAACCTATCAATTTCTAAGACATGGGTTGTTCTCAGCTTTTTCTACTACTGATTTAGGAATGAGTTTTCTTGAATATGCTAGGATAATTATCATACTTCTTTCTACTTTGCGGCTTCTAAAAAAATGTTGCTATCATTTACTCTCCTGTATTCTTTATGTTTGGGAGTCTGTACATTTTTTTAAAATTCCCCTAGCTGTTGTTTTTATGAGTTCAGAGAGATAGACAATATAAATGTATGCATTTAATCCACCATCTTTAACAAGAAGTCAATTTGATAACTTTTTAGAACCTCTGCAGTACTTTCAGATAGGGTCAAAGCCATTCAAACAGCAATTTCAGATATTTTCATATACTTTAAAGAATGTAACTGGTAACTAAGAGCATATACCTTAGGACATAAAAACTGATGGTTTTTCCTGGAAATTGTTAGGGTGTAGGTACATTAAATATAATTAAATACACAAAGAATATAGCCATTAATTGATTTATTAACTATCCACAGTCACCAAATACTATGTTAGTAAGATGCTAAAGATATAAAGATAAGGGTCTCTGTCCTTACAGAGACCACAGACTCGTTGGGAAGACAGAGAAGTAAAGCTACAATCATGTTAATGGAGTTCCCCACTGCTAGAGAGGTTCCCCTAGTGGATCTCTACCTTCCTCATTCTTGTATCTTAGCAATGAGCTGGTTCAGTAAGACTGGGTCAGTTCGTCTGAAGAATACAAGGTTTCTTTAGCTGATATAACTGGCACTGATATGAGAACTCTCCTAGACAAATCATTTCTCTGACCAGCAATGATCCAGTTAGTACATACGTGTTCTCTGCCCTCCTCCTAACTTCTCTATAAATGATACAAGAGCAGGGTCCCTCCCCTGAGGCATGTCCCATTGTTTGTATTATACAGTAAAGCTGAACCATCAGATAACAGCAGATGGTGTTCCCGAGCCCTGTGCTGACCTCTGTGCCTTTAAGGTTTACTGAGGAAAAACTTACTTTACATCTATACGGTACAATGTTAATTTGTGTGTGTGTCTATGCCTCTCACATGACACCACCTTTATCACATATTAAATTCTTATATAAATTTAGATCAATTTCTGTTCTACTCATCAGTTTACTATTGTGATACTTACATACTGTTTTAAACTAAGTATTATTGCTCTTTACTATAAGCCAAGGATCAGTAAAAGGAATATTATCAAAAGAATTTAATGGTAAAATAACTGAATCATATACATGGGCTGCCCGGAAAGTATCCAGCCATGTAATATGAAAAACAGAGGCATTTATGGATGGATTTTTTCCAAAGACCCTTCTATATATATATTTGTAAGAGATGGTGTAAGTTGTAATAACTGTCTTCCTGTAAATTTTCTAAGTAATGATCTATTTTAGGATGAGCCCACCACAAAGCCATGTTCACCAACTAAATTGAAAGTCCCTACAACAATTTTCTCTTAAAGTTTAATTTTTAAAAATTCTCCTGGGAGTTCCCTGATGGTGTAGTGGCTTAAGGCGCTGGCGCTGGCGCTGTCAGCGCTGCGGCCTGGGTTCGATTCCCAGTCAGGGAGCTACCCGCATACCAAAAAGAAAAAAAAAAAAAAAAATCTCCTAATAAGCTAATGTGCTTTGCTTAATCAAAACAGATATTATATATAGTATGTATACATATGCATATACATACATCATACAGTTTTCTGTTTACCCTAAAGAACACAAAGTCTCAAAACCAAACTGCAATACTATCCTCAAAACAAGTTTAGAGAATAAATTATCCTTCTTCTCTTATCAGTAAAGGAATATTTATCTTTTAAACTTAATGGTCATCTAATATATATGTGCTTTTTAACTGAAATAAGGTTCAAAATATTTTGGAAGTATACATAATAGAAATAACTTTTTAAGGCAAGGAGAAAAAAATTGTTTAAAAATTAGATCAATTAGATCTAATACAAGGCTGAAAATGCCACAAAAAAATGAAATTCTAGGAATTAAAAAAAAAAAGCAAGAAATAAATACCAAAGTCAGGAAGAAAAGACAACATGAAGTAAATTCAGGAACACCCGACCACTACATGGCCTGTGTGAACTCAGTTGCCAGTTCTAAGTCAAAGATGGTTTATACAATAAATAAAAGAACACATTTTGCTCTACTCAACACTTAACCAAATAAAGTCAAGAGTGGAAAAGACCATGGTGACAACTAATCTCACCCAAGGGTCAGTTTCTTTCAAACCAGTTACTTACTAAAGGAGGAATGCCTGGAAGCCTTCAATTTCTTTTATGGGCAACCAGTTCCTTTCCTAAGCATCAGTTATATAACCCATATAATTTGGCAAAGGCAAGTCAGAATTTTAAAAGTAAATAAATCCTTCCCTTCATTAAAGGGTCTCACACAGAAATCAACCTAGCTAAGAATGTTTACATTACAAATGTTATTTAGCCCCACAAAGCCTAAGGCAAACTAATCAAAATGAGAAATACAGAACTTCCCTCCTGCACAAATCAATTCCATAAGTGAATTACAGAAATCAATTTCAAAAGAAGCTAGAAAACAGTAGACAATTAACAAAGAACTTCTTTAAATATTTTTTTATAAAATCACTTCAAGCTAAAATGAATTCCAAAATCAGATATGCTCAGTATTTTGGAAGCACACTTGGAAGATGATCAATATAGAAAATAAAACAATAAAATGAAGAGTTTTTCTGCTTTAAAGATGGCTCTGTTTCCCATGGCAGAACCCACAGGTAGGCCCACCATTAAAGGCTTTTTAATCCACTACCATGTTAAAAAATAAATAAATTATTTGTGTGTGTGTGTGTGTGTGTGTGTGTGTGTATGTATATACGTGCATGTATGTATATATGTGTATGTGTGTATATATATGCATATACCTATGAGAACAGGAAAGATTTTTTTAAAATAAAAACACGACGGCTCAAAATTCAATATAAGCAGTAGAATGAACAATTTTAAAAATCCTCAATCATTTGCCTAGAATGAACTTGTATCGTACTTTTCACAATTGTACATTTTCTTACTTTTCTGCTGCTTCCCAGGTATATTAGAAAATGGATGGAAGATTCAGAGACTTCTAGCTAGACAACAATTTTAAAGCAGGCTATATCATTGTTTCCTAGATCCAAAAGCAAGATAAAAATATACAGTTTAGAAAAAGTAATCTATTCAAGACCAAAATAATAGAGTGTATTCATTTTCTATTGCTGTGCAACAAATTACTAAAAACTTAGAGGCTTAAAACCATGCACAGTTATTATCTCAAAAGTTTCCATGGGTCAGGACTTCCGCATGTTTTTGTTGGGTCTTCTGCTCAAAGTCTCAACCAAACTAAAATCATGATGTCAGCCAGAGCTGTGGTTTCATCTGGAGCTCAGGGTCCTCTTCCAAGTTAATTCATGCTGTTGACAAAATTCAGTTCCTTGTGGTGGTAGGACTCAGATCCCCATTTGCTTGCTGGCTGTCAGCCAGGGATAGATCCCAGCAACCTGAGACTGCCTACAGTTGCCTCTAAAACATGGCAGTCTGTTTCTTTAAGATCAATAGCAGAGCATCTGATGCCATTTGAATCTCTGTAACTTCTATATGTGACCTACAGACACTCTTTTAAAGGAACTCGCCAGCTTAGATCAGGCCCACACACTCAAGGGGAGGGGATTTTATAGGATGTACACACCAGGGGGCACAAATCCTGGGAACCATCTTAGAATTCTGCCTGCCACATACAATCAAAACAAGAGCTTCCTACTGATAAAACTTTATCCAGAGACAATATAACACCTTATATAGAGAGGAATGGATAAACTACATATCCCTCAAATTATGCTCAAATAGAAATTTCTGTATTGTACCTTTTGATAAAATTAGACAAGAGTTTGAAATTATAGTCTCAGATAAAAGTTTGAAGCCTTAATTTGCTCATTAAAGCTTAATTATTGTGGAGCCCTTCTGGTATTTTGTTTTGGCTGGTATATCATAAAGAGAGGCCGATTTACCAACTGCCTCCATCACATCACTGTACCAAGAACAAAGTCACCCACAGGTCACTCTAGCAACTCAGGATCCAGTGGGTGGAAGAAGGAAAAGGGAGACATCCACCAAGAACAAGCAGATTCCCCTACATAATTTTAAGAAGAGCCCAGACCATCTAACAATATAAATAACACTTCCAAATCTGTTTTCTCATATGATTCTAAAGAAGAGTACTGAGACTTTTTTTTTTTTTGAAGGACAGGAACAAATTCTTTAAAGCCAAAACTTTGGTTGCTAAAAGAAAAATAATAGCATTCTGAATAGCAGACAATGCTAAGAATTGAATTAGTAAATTAGAAGGCAAACCTATGGAGGGAAAATGTCAAAGAGATAAAATTGCAAAGAAAATAGACAAGGAACATGGAAAATATATATTTTCTAGGCTATATAATAGGAGGTTGCAGCAGAAACTAGTTAGCTATTTCCAAACCTATTTCCTCTTCCTCCTGGTCACACAAGACTATATACAAAGGCCTCACTTACAGTGTGTGAGCTATGACCAATGTTATGCTGGCAGAAATGCTATGTACCACTATAAGCCTGGACCATAATAGACCTCCAGGCATTATTTATTCTCTTTTCCCTTAGGCTGTAACCTTGGAAGCCACAGGCTGGAGTGGCAGAGCCACAAACAGGACAAGTCCTGGATCCCTGATGATCACGTGGAGAAGAGCCGCACAACCAGAACATCCATTTGGGACTTTACATGAGCCAAAAATAAATCTTCTACGGTGAGATTTTTGAGCTTAGCTACAACAGCAGGCAGCATTGTTTAAGAAAAACAGAAAACAGTGCTGGAAGAATGGTGTTGCCATAACAAAACAAAACAAAAACAAAAACCTTAAACAGCACTGGTTTAGAGATCAAGCAGTAGGCAGCAAGAATCTGTATTTCACAAGTCAAAAACCTGGAGAGTCTTATAATACTGTGATAAATCAGTTGGCCAAACTGAAACCTGTAATAAATATGAAGGCACACCATGTGCCTACTAGTCCTGTAGCTGTGAATGAAGAGTCATAGTCACAATGTATAATTGGCATTTACTTTCTGCTTATAGCGAGATATTACACGAAAGAGATGAGCACAGAAAATAATTTACTGATGTCATCCTACTTCCTGGTCACCAGCCCCTGAAGAGACACATCTAGATCTGATGGAGAGTGCTGAGCATCGCCGGAAGATACCAAACTTTGAGATGCATGTAGTAACTAAATGGGATATTGGACTGCCTCTCTTAGGAAAGGGAAAGGAGGTTCCATGGATGAGAGGAAGAGTGAAGAGATATTTGATGACCAGGCAGGTAGACTGTGCCAGAGACTAGCTACTATTTACCAAACCTGAGTTCTTCTCCTCTTAGAAACAGAGTGAGATTACATTTCCAAGCCCCACTTGCAGGTCAGAATGGCCATGTAGTTAAGTTCTGGCCAATGAAACGTAAGTAGAAGTGATAAGGTGCTGCATCCTTGCCTAGCGCTTAAAAACCCTTCCAACTGCAATAAATACTCTGGGTTTTTCCCCTTCTGCAGCTTCAAAACCCTATTAAAGATGGCAGTCACATAATGGAAAAAGTCATTACTGTGAAGAAAACCATCAGAAACATCATCTGGAGCCTGACATAAGTTAAATATATGTACCCCAATGTTCACTGCAGCATTATTCATGTTGGTCAAGACATGGAAACAATCGAAGTGTCCTTCGATAAATGACTGGATAAAGAAGATATGATACAAATACACATGGAACATTACTCAACCATTAAGAAAAGATGAAATACACCATTTACAACACCATGAATGGATCTGGAGATTATCATGCTAAGCAAAATAATTCAGATGGAAAAAATCAAGAACCATATGACTTCATTCATATATGGGATATAAAACTGAAAGCAACAAAGGAACAAGACGAACAAACAAAAACTCATAGACACAGACTACAGTTTAGTGGTTTTTAGAGGGTAAGGAGAGAAGAAGGTGGTAGAAGAAGGAAAAAGGGGTCAAATATGTGGTGACAGAAGGAGAACTGACTCTTGGTGGTAAATACACATTGCAATACACAGATGATGTATTATAGAATTGTACATTTGAAACCTATATATATAATTTTACTAACCAATGTTACCCCAATAAATTTAAGAGAGACAAAGAAAGTGTTTCCTCTCTTTTCCAACATCCATGAACTCAAACAAGAATTTATTGAACACTATCTACAAAGTACATGGTAGTTTCTCTCCCTTTGACTCTCCTTACTTTTTTGGTACTATAGAAGATTTTTTTAATGTGTAAGGTATCTTTATTTGAGGATCTTATATATATTATAGCATAGGATAATACTACATGCAATAAAAAGCTATACTGACATGAAATTTTTATTGGAGGAATAAAGGTTTATCAGTTCATTAAAAGTCCTAAATTCACAAAAGATTTCATCATCATCTCTTTACATGACAAAAATAGAGCTAACAGCTAATAGTTTACACAGATCAAGTGCCATAGTAGACAAACTTGCCTCAATCGAACCTGACTTCTATTACAGGATCTGACCGTTACAAGCTTTCTGAACTGAAACAAGTCACTTCTCTGCCCTGGGCCTTCATTTCTATGGATAAATAAGGGGTAAGACCAAATAACATTAAATGAAATAATAAGTCTTCATGGAATCCTCTCTCTCTTCAGAAAGGAAGTAGAATTAATTTCCCAAGCAAATGCCTAGAAAAAAGAACTTTACAAAAGGAAGCTTCCAGAGAAGCTTTGCACTATACTCTCTTAATTTTTGAAAGTTTATGAAAAATTAGTCAACCACAATAAAGACTTATAAGATACCTGCATTCCTATACTCAAAACATTACCCAGCAATGCAAAGTTAGTTATGTATTTTCAATAATTAACTTTGTTTCTTCACCACTAAAAAAAAAATTACATGATACGATTATTTCTATCAGGTTTATCATCAACAAGTTTTAAATGGTCCACTTTGTAAAACATACCATTGACAAAATTTTTAAAAAGAAAAGGGAAAAGAATATTTGCATTCTCTTAGGAAAGGGATTCTCAACAGGCAAATCTCTTTTGCAGAATCAAACCAACATCTAAAAAAAGATTACCAAGGCTGGCTGAGACCAAAAATATGACCCAAATATGATCTGTTCTCTTCTTACTCACAGAATAAGAAATACAAATGACTTACTCAAGAATACGGTTGTTTACAGAACCAAAAAACACTTTCCATAAACAACTGAATCTCCTATTTATTCATGCAGGCAGGCTACATTATAAGGTATACTGAGATATTTTAATAAAATCATTGTGACACATTTCAAAAGAGCAAGTAGCACTGCAAATCGTAATGCTTTTCTATTCATAATAACAAAAGAAATCCAGACATTCCCGTGGCTTTGGTGACTTAAAGATTAAAATATTAAAAGAAAAAATCTAAATATTTCTATCATTCTTATTAATTCATAAGCTGTAAATAAATCCCTTTCTACGATCATAAGTCACAGAATTTCCCCACAGGACTTTTTTCATTGACACCCAATGATATCAGAAATAATTACAAAAATATTCATATATATAACATGATATCTCACTTACACAGTAAACAATCAACCAAAGGTACCTGCAGCACAATTTACCTCATCAACTAAAAAGAGAACTTTTAAAAAGTTTGGGCTTCAATTCATAGCCAAGGTCAAGGAAAGTATTTTTAAAAAATAGAAAAACATTTTCAAAGCCCCAATATAAACCATCACAATTGATCAGTATTTACTATACATGCACACAACAAAAAATATATTAGTAAGTAACTTTTCCTCTGTTAAGAAAATAAAGCACATTTTTTAATCATACGTTCCCATGAAGATGAAGGACTTTGCTAAAATGACAAGAAACAAAACACTTGGTAAAAGAAACCTGTTTAACAGAATACTTGCAAAGTCATTGGCCAACCTATCATAAACCCAAGACCTACTTGCTTCATGGCAGTCTCTCCAATTTTGTCTGAGTGTTTGCGGATACTCTCCAGAAAGTCTTTGAGATCAGACATAGAAACATCCTTAATTTCTTCTCGAAGCTTGGGAATGTTGTCCACCATCACCTTGCAGAATCGATAGTGGCTTACTTGAGGGAGATAGGTATGCTCTAGATGTTCCAGAGTTTTCAGTGCAGGATAATGCCTATAAAAGGAATTGTATCACTTTTAGCTCAAAGTCTTCTTTAGGGTCACAGATATACGAGGGCTGTCCAGAAAAAAATCCAGCAATTGTCAATATAACATTTTTACATTACATGGCTGTATACTATCCGACAGCCTTCCTATTCTTCAGGCAGAATTTCTAGCCTGAATTAGCTTTCACTGTACATTAAGATAAATCTAGTATTAAGTTTTCATGAAAATATAAATGAAAAATCTCAAATTATTAACAATAATACATGTATTAAAAAACTAGTATATTATAATCAAAAAATATTTTTCTCTTAATTTCATTAAAAGGTAAGAATATTTTAGAATAGTGATTGCAACACTGCATTGTTGGGTTTATAAAATATATAGACCTAATATACATGACAATAATAGTACAAAAGAGGAGGAAAGAAATGGAGTTAGTTGAAGCAAAACTACTATTATATTTTATACCAAAATTACATCAGCAATGTAAAGTGACTGTGATAAATTAAGATGAAGATGATAATCCACAGAGCAACCTCTAAGAAAACAACTCAAAAATTAATCATTAAAAAAAATTAACAGAGGAGTTTTAAAATAGTACACTATAAAATATTTAACACAAAAAAGGGAGAAAGTAGAAATACAAACAAAAAAAGGACATGAGAAACAGAAAACAAAGAGGAAAGTTCAACCATTTTCAATAATTACACTGAATGCAAACAGACTAAGAAGCAGTCCAATGAAAAGGCAGACATTGTCCGACAGGACTTAAAAAGCATGATCCAACTATATGTTGTCTACAAGAAACACATTTTAGATTCAAAGATATAAATAGGTTCAAGTAAAAGATGGAGTAAGATATAGCATGGAAAAAATAACCATAGAAGTGATGGAATAATTATATTAACATCAGAAAGTAGATTGTAAGACAGCAAACATTGTTGACAATGCAGATAAGTATTTCATAACAAAAGGGACAAAGTCATCTGATAGGAGGGAAAGTTTCCATAAGCATAAGAGAAAAGGTGACTAGGTAAAAACGAAGTAAGTTATGCATAAAAAGAACATAAGAATAAAGACGAAACATCAACCTGATAAAGATTACTTGCAACATATAAACTTGAGGATTTTGTTTAAAAAGCAATAAAAAAGTCACAAAAGAATGAAAAAAAGGCTAACAGATTAATAAAGAAGTTGAACTGTTGTGTGAAGAAATGCAAATCAAAAACATAATTTTGTCACTCAAAATGCCAAAGTCTTCTTAAAAAATAATGGCCAAAAAATCAGGGGTATCAATAAATGATAATTCACAGCCTGCTGGTAAAGAAATTGGGATGACTAATACAAGTTTCCAGTGAAGAATTTTACTAAAACAAGTATTCTCAACAGATGCATTTTTTAAAAAAAATTAGATATTCAAAAATATGCATAAGCTTCTTGAATTGTAGTTCTATTTATTAGCAAATTAAAAACTACTCTAGATGTCTAATAACAAGGAATTGGTTAAACACATTATGATATATCCATGTAGTAAAAGACTAATGAAATAGCAAAATATTTACAATATCATTAAATGAAAATTATTTCAAAAAACAGAAATTACAAAAAGTATAATCACAAGTTTTCAAAATTATAAATATGTATACTACTGCAAATTATGAATATGTACATGTGCATGAGCTAAATATCAATAAATACACACACACAAGCACACAGAGATGACTAGAAAAATATACACAAAAATTTTAACCATGATTTTTTTCCTTTGGATAGCAACATTATGGTTGATAAATTTGTGTGTGTGTGTGTGTGTGTGTGTGTGTGTGTGTGTGTCTGTGTCTGTGTGGTTGCATGTATATATGTATACAGATTTTTACATAAGAAGTCAGTTAAGATATTGAAAAGTTGTACATTAGGAATAATTTAAAATTCTATGAATTAAAATGATAAATCTTCAAGTGCATGTTTTCTGATGTGTACATTGCCATTCTAGTTTAATTATTAAAATACATAAAATGTATTGTATTCTATCACATGTTTATACCCCTTCAAAAATATTCAGTTAATATATAATTGTAAAAAATCTTTGATTTTTGAAAGAGTAATTTGTGTATTTATTTATTTATTTAAATTCATTTTTGATAGACTTTTCAGGGTGACATCTGTTAGCAAGAATTACATAGGTTTCAGGCATACAATTCCACAGTGCATTGTCACGGTTGATAATTTTCTTCTTTATGTTTTTAATTTCCTAATTTCCAATAGTTAGTATAGGAAAAATTCAGTTCCAATCCTATAAATAAGTGACATAGCTCTTTTTTAGATTTTAAGAATCAATTTCACCATAGATACTTAAACTCTTCTTGCTCCAATGCACTTAGTACCACAAACACCAAAGACTAGAATTGGTTTTATTTGTTTTAGTTTTGTTGTTGTTGCTGTTGTTGTTGTTCTTCCCTCATATGTTCGAAAGATCAAAATCTTTGTCCAAATACATGAAGGGAAGAAAAGTTTATTTCTCAAAAATTTAGAAATAAAAGTACAAACATAGTTTAATCTGAAATGGTTGTTTTTATTAAAAATTTACAGACTCAGAAACAGTGCAATTCACATGGTTTATTGTAAATAGAATGGTGTTTATACTACAATTAGGTAGAAGACCTATGTGCAATAAAATGCAGTTCCTCTAGAGAGAAACTTTAGAATGGATAGAAAGCCAGAAATTAAGCCAAAAAGATAAACACACTTTGGGGTTTAGTTATATTTTGGAACATTGTTTATAGAATGAGAAAAATCTAACAATGTTGCCTGCAGACACAAGGCACATTCACTGATGAGACACGTGGCTACATGCCGAAAACATCTGGTCTGTCAAATAACTCCACATTTTTCAAGGCTAATTAGTACAAAACCCAGTGATTCCGGGCAACAAAGAATGTCACTTTATTTCCCCCATTGTCTTTTCTCTACCATATCCATGTTCCAACTATAACAGATCAATGAGATTATTCAATTTTCTGGTGTATTTCAAATACCAGTGACAGGTTAATGAATGATAGCCAATTAAACACCTGTATAGCAGACACCAAAAGAAAAAAATTCTATTTCCAGCGGTCATAAAAATCTAAAACAAGATTTTGACATTACTTTTGACAAACTCTGAACATTATTAAAACTGAATCAAAAGCCAAATTCCTAAGTTTTATTTGTGTGTGTGCTAGCTCTCCCCTTCATGCAGGTTCCCTAATAGGGATGTGAGCAGAAAAAAAAGAAATTAAATAAAAGCAGGGAATAAAAAGACAGGAAGCAGGAAAAGAGGTTTAAATAATCCTATATAATGGATAACTAAGGTCAGAATAATTTAAACATGGTTGAATGCTATCATAAGAAGAGAAATGTTGATTCTAGGCAAATTAAATTTTGGTACTTTCTTGCCATAGTATTTTCTTACCATGGTACTTTCACAATGATGGTCTTTTAAATTATAATAAGTGATCTTTAAAGTGGATCACAACTACCCATAAGAAATAGTTTAAAATTCAGAGTATAATAAGAATATGAAATAAAAACTTTCACCACAGGAAATGTTAGTGCCTTTCCTAATAAAAAAAAAAGCATCAGTTAACAAATATTTAATCCCTCCTATGTGCTAAAGATAGAAATATGGTCAGACATACTTCCTTAGAGAACATAAAACCTAGTAGTATAATTATTATATAAAGCTTTAAAAAGAATAACTAGGCTTCCAGCCATCAAGGAATAACAAGTAACAGACATGAACTTCCACTTTTTAAAAGTAGAATACTGTTTCATATAGTGGGCCATCAGGTAACAAAGAACTGCAATCTCTGAAAAAAGGAAAACAAACAAGGTGAGCTTAATAATTACCTGAGATATCTACCTGAAGGTGAAATCTAGATCACGGACAGACTCAGAGAAAACCCAAACAGAACCCAGCAGCTTACAGCATTAGTCAGAGATTGAAAGGAGTTTGGGAAAGCTGATTGCACCTTGAGGTTGTGCAGCAGAATTCCAAACAAAAAGTGAGCAACACAGAAAAGAGCTGTAGAAACCTCTACAGAGCTTCCCTTGAGTCTTTGCTGAGTACTAGGCCAGGCACAGGAAAAGTGAAATTCCACATGAACAGGCAAAAAGCAAGGGAAAAAAGGGAAGGGAGAGACAGACAGACACCAGGGAAATGTAAGATAAACACTCCCAGGATCTCGGATAAGGCAAAGAAATTTTTGAACTCTCAACAGCCAAAGTGAACAGTTACTCAGTGAAGATAAATACTACTCTGAAATACTCCTGGAATGAAGGCTTGTCTAGCAAAACTTAATAATGGGGTTTGAATACCTCTGCAAACTAAACTATTTGCCAAAACAAAACCAACACTCTCTAAGAAAAAAAAGACCCCAAAATATAATGTCATTATCCAATAAAAAATTACTAGACAAGACCAAAAAAACTGACCTATAACTAGGGAAACCAAAATAAGTCTGCAGAAAGAGATCCAAAATGCCAGAAGTAGCTGAACTAGCAAAAAGTACAGGAAAACAGATAGACAAACTACACACATGTATTTAAAGATAGATACCAAATTAACAAGAGAAATTAAACATAAAAAAGCACATGGAATTCCTAAATATGAAAAAATATATTCTCTGAAATGAAAATCTCACGGGATGGGATTTTCAAAAGATTAGACAATGCAAAAGAGAGATTATCAGTGCGCTAGAACACAGCAATAAAATCTATACCATAAAAAGCAGAGGAGGAAAAGACTGGGGGAGAGGGGAGAATAGATCCTCAAGTCACCTGTGGGCTTATATAAAGTTATCCAAAAAAAATAAAATAAAATAAAGTTATCCAACATAGATGTCATTTAAGTCCCACAATGTGGATGGGAAAATAATAGAAAATATGTTTGGAAAAATGCTATCTGAACAATTTCCAGATTTTATTAAAATTATAAGCCCACAAAACCAAGAAGCTAAACAAACCATCAGCAGAATACATACACACATGCATGCACATGTATTTACACCAAAGTGCATCAAAATCAAATTGTTGAGAACAAATGACAAAGACGAAAGATTAAAACAGCTATAGAAATGATACCTTAGGTACAGAGGGACAAAGGTAAGACTCTTAACATACCTTTCCTCAAAAACTACATAAGCCAAAAGACAAAGAAATTATGTTTTGAGAACTAATGAATATATAAACCTAGAATTCTATATCCATCAAAAATATTTTTCAAAAATGAAGATGAACAATGAGATACGATTTCACACCCACCAAAAGGGCCAAATCAAAAAGCAGGCAAATAACCCTAAAGTATATAAATAACCACAAAAGATCCCATATAGCCAAAGCAATCTTGAGAAAGAAGAACAAAGTTGGAGGTATCACACTACCTGATATCAAACTATTCTATTATACAAGACTATAGTAATCAAAACAGCATGCTACTGGCATAAAAATAAACACATACAGAGAGTGCCCAAAGAATGCATACACATTTTTAAAAAGGAAAAAACTGTATTAATATTGTAATACTCTACATATACCAGTAACAAAAGATGAATACAAGTCACTTTTGACTTCTGCAATTACAAGAGGTGCTCAAAGTGGTTACCATCAGCGTCCAGACACTTCTGATTATGGCAAACACTGACCAAAGTGTCCACCTGTATCGCTGCACATGCCATTTCAATTTCATCCCGAAGTACTGCCAGTGTAGCTGGTTTTCTACAGTACACCACACCCTTTAAGGTCCCCCATAGGTAGAGGTCAAGGAGTGTTAAGTCAGGAGAATGTGGGGGAAATTCAAACAACATTCTCAAATTTCAAATACTACTTCAAAATGGTCTTGCACTCCTTGAACGACAACCGTGCTTCTACCATTCTCTTTGACTGTCCTGCCTGTCACATGGTGACAATAGCATTCATTTGATTAACACCGTCTTTTGAGCAAACGTCATACTACATATTGCTACCATAATTCAATTCAACTTTGGTGAGTATAACATAGACAACATCTCTTTAAATGTGTATACATATTTTTGGCACCCCCATATATCAATAAAACAGACTAGAGAGCCCAGAAATAAACCCACGCCTATATGGTCAGTTAAGCTATGACAAAGGAGGCAAGAATATATATACAGTGGAGTAAAGACAGTCTATTCAATAAATGGTGTTGGAAAAATGGGACAGATAAATGCAAAATAAAATATGAAACTTGCTCACTTTTTTACATTATATACAAGAATAAACTCGAAATGGATTAAAGACTTAAATGTATGACCTGAAACCATAAAACTACAGAAGAAAACAATAGACAAGAAATTCTCTCACACTGCTCTTAGTAATATATATTTTTTGGATCTGTTTCCTTAGGCAAGGAAAATAAAACATAAATAAATAAACAATTGGGACTATATCTAACTAAAACCTTTTACACGCTAAGGAAACCATCAACAAAATAAAATGGGAGAAGAAATTCACCAATGATACATCTGATAAGGGGTTAACATCCAAAATATATATGAAACTCATACATCTTAACACCAATCCAATTAAAAATGGGCAGAGGACCTAAAAGACATTTTTCCAAAGAGGGCATACAGATGGCCAAATGACATATGAAAAGATGTTCAATGTCACTCATTATCAGAGAAATGCCGATTGAAACCACAGAATCATCACATCTTTCAGAATGGCTATTATCAATAAATCAACAAACAAAAATTGTTGGCAAGGATGTGGAGAAAAGGGAATCCTTGTGCACTGTTGGTGAGATTGCAAATTGGTGCTGCCACTATGGAAAATAGTATAGAGGTTCCTTAAAAAATTAAAAATAGGCGGTTCCCTGGTGGTGTAGTGGCTAGGCTTCAGCGCTCTCACTGCCGCGGCCTGGGTTCGATTCCCACTCAGGGAACCAACAACAACAAAAAAAATTAAAAATAGAACTACCATATGATCCAGCAATAACACTTCTGGGTATTAAAGAAATCCGAAACACTTCTTTGAAAAGATATATGCACTCATATGTTCATTGCAGCATTACAGACAATAGCCAAAATATGGAAGCAACCTAGGTGCCCATGGATAGATGACTGGATAAAGAAGTAGTAGCACGTATGTATAATGGTGTATTACTCAGCCATAGAAAAAAATGAAATCTTGCTATCTGTGAATATATCAACAGATCTAAACGGTATTATGCTAAGTGACATAAGTCAAACAGAGAAAGGCAAATACCATATGATTTCACTTACATGTAGAATCTAAAAAATAAAATAAACAAACAAAACAGAAACAAACTCCTAAGTACATAGAACAAACTAATGGTTGACAGATGGGAAGGCGGTTCAGGAGCTGTGTGAAAAAAGGTGAAGGGATTAAGGAGTACAAATTGGCATTAACAAAATAGTCACAGGGATGTAAAGTACAGCTTAGAAAATACAGTCAATAGTACTGTAATAACTATCTATGATGTCAAGAGGTATTAGACTTACCAGGGGATCCCTTAATAAGTTATATAATGTGTAGTAGCCACTATGCTGTACACCTAAACCTAATATAGTATTGAATGTCAACTGTAAGTGAAAAATAAATTTTAAAAAAATAAAAAGAACTCAGAACAATGGTCTATCATTTCACAATCATCAGACTAGCAAAAATCAGGAAGTTTGACAAAAGATAGAGATGATTCTACCAAAAGGTGCAGTAACAGGACCTCCCATAAAATGCTGGGAATCTAAAGTGGTAAATCACTTTGGAGAACAATATGTATGTAGTTAAGATCGAAGACATTCATATCCTTTCTTTGATCCATCTGAGCTGCTAGTTATAAAACCTAGATCAGCAGAATGGGCATTATCTGCAAGCCTGGTAGATATACAGAATCTCAGAAATGACCCCAGACCTACTGAATCAGAACGTACATTTAAGGAATCCCCATGTTATTTGTAAACACAGCAACATTTGAAGAGCACTGTTCTCAAGAAATCTTGAATGTGTGGCCCATGAACAAGGAAGGATATTTATTGTACCACTGTCTGCATGGCAAACAATTAGAAATATACCAAATGTCCCTCATAGTATCAGTCAAGACTGTTATCTTATAGTAACAACAATCTCGAAAATCTCTGTAGCTTAAAACAAAGATTTATAACTTACTCGTGTTATACATCCATAATGGCCTGGCAGGGAAGATCTGCTCATTACAAAATACTCAGGAATTCAATCACCATCTTGAAAGTTACCATCTGTCATGACCAAGGGAAAACAGAACTCCGGGGGAACTTGCACTGGAAATTAACTGCTAAGACCAAAAGTAACACTCATCACTTCTGCTCACATCTGATGAGCCAAAAATAGTCACACAGCCCCAGGCAACTCAGGAAATATAATCCTACTATGTGCCAAAAGAAAGTTCATTTAGAAATTCGGTGAACAGCACTTCTGACAACCACTAGAACTGTGAGAAGAAATATGAATTATTCATATAATAGACTACTATAAAGCAATTAAAGTAACGAAACTAGATCCATATACATAAAGAAAATAAGTCCTCTACCAGTAAGTAAGGCTCATAAGAGCAGATATTTTTGTTTGTGTTTGAAGCTGTATCCTCAGCACCAAGAGCAAAGCCTAGCATACAGGTACTCAATTCAT
Source organism: Lyroderma lyra (assembly GCA_004026885.1). Taxonomy (NCBI): domain Eukaryota; kingdom Metazoa; phylum Chordata; class Mammalia; order Chiroptera; family Megadermatidae; genus Lyroderma; species Lyroderma lyra. The sequence continues at coordinate 23,476 of PVJL010003955.1, forward strand.
TTTTGTTAAATGAATGAATAAATGAATCTCAAAAAAATGAGAACTGAAAATCATCCATGTAAATGTTTTGTAAGATACAAACTAATAAAACATATGATTTGTAGATATTAAGAACATAAACCAAAAAGACACTCATCAAATTTATGATGCTGGTTGCCTCAGAGGAGTAGGGAAAAAAGTAGGACTGAGGAACAGGACCTAAGTTTTACCTGTAGTTTTAAAAAAATATGTATCTTTACCTCTCTCTATCCATATATGTTTATATATGCTATGCATATTTACATACATATAAATCAAAACAGGAAAACTGTTTTGATTAATACCTTTTAATTCAGAGAATTTGGGACACAATTTCTTTTGTTCTCTATAATTTTATAATTTCACAAAAAGGCTGTCAAAAAATCATATACTTTTATATCTCATTGAACAGAGCTTTGCATAATATTCTATGTTCTTTTATGTATATGAGATCAGACAATTAATTTTTGTGAACCGATCCTAGAAAAAGTGCTACATACCTCATTGCTGAATATCACTACAGTCACCTTCGAAATACTCCCTTTGGGAAGCTATGCACTGATGCCAGCTCCTAGTCTACCCTTCAAAGCAGTTTTGGAACTCTTTTTCTGGAATGGCCATCAGAGCTGTCATTGTCGCCAAAATCTGACAATGAAGTTCACGAACTTGCCACTGTGCACGTATGTTGGCAGCAGTGTACAAAAAACTAAAATATTTGGTCATTGCCAAGGTTATGAAAACCTACCGAGTTGTTTGTACAGTGCTGCCAATGTAACACACAGTGGCAAGTTCGCAAACTTCATTGTCAGATTTTGGCGACAATGACAGCTCTGATGGCCATTCCAGAAAAAGAGTTCCAAAACTGCTTTGAAGGGTTAAATAGGAGCTGGCATCAGTGCATAGCTTCCCAAAGGGAGTACTTCGAAGGTGACCACAGTGATATTCAGCAATGAGGTATGTAGAAGTTTTTCTAGTATGAGTACATGAAATTAATTATCCAACTTAACTTTGTATACGTTTATGAATGAACACATCTTCCTGGGAAACAATCCTAAGAAATTCAAAAAATTTTTGATGCCTTATGTTTTAGCTTTAAAATTCTTGAGAATATAAAATTTTGATTCATAATATTTCTATTCTTATTTCAGTATTAAATATATTTACATTCCATATGTTTCCCCTCAAAACCTAGGTAAAATAAACATTCCGGGAAGATGTATTCTATTTATCCTGTGATTCACATACACTCATCAAACTGCAAGGTACCCCAGGGCAAAGAAGGTGGGAATGCTTACTCTAGTTTGGGAAGAAGAGCCAAAGAGTCACTATAGAATTTCCTCTGGAATACACAGAAGAAAACAACACACAGGAAAGGAACCCTCTGAATTTAACCTTGACCTTGGCCCTTGTGATGGTTCATTTTATGTGTCAATTTCGCTAGACTACAGTCTTGGTCAAATAACATCCACATATTTCCGTAAAGGTATTTTTTTAGATGAGATTGTTAACACTTAAATCAATAGACTTGGAGTAAAGAAGATTACTCTGCATAATGTAGGAAGGCTTCATTCAATAGTTGAAGGCCTTAATAGAAAAACAAATGACCTTCCCCAAGGAAGAAGAAATCCTACCAGCAGACTGCCTTCAAACTCAGGCTACAATATTTTCTCTTCCCTGACACTCTAGCCTATCAGCCTACTCTGCAAATTTTGGACTTTGCAGCCTCCGTAATCACAGGAACCAATTCCTTAGTAAATCAATCAATCTCTCTCTATGTCCACACACATACACACAAACAAACACAAACACACACACATAAACCTTACTGGTTCTGTTCCAGTGAAGAATTCTAATTAAGACAGGTATATGCTTTTCCCCTGAAAGAATGGGTCTTCTAAAACTCAAATTATGAGTACTGTATTTTATTAAACATAATACATAACAAAATATACTCAGCATACCACTAGTATGTGTAAATAAATCTCAGGTACATCAATAAATATATACAAGGCTAGAGAAGATGTCACATGAACTTAGTTACTTTTTGAAAGATTGTGCTAAATATAAACCTTAAAATATTCTAAACAACAAATTTTAGCTAATAAAATGTATTCAATTAAAAAAATCTTACCTTTTAGTTTTCATCTGGTCCCTCAGTTTGCTATACATCTCCAGGACTTGAAAAAGAAGGGGAAAAAAGAGCACACAAACATTATTTAAAGATAGTGGAAGACTAATTAAAGCTAAAGGAATTGCATCAAGAATTCTCCATTTCCAGTTCCTCACCTGGAAGACACAGCATTAGTTTATCAACAGTGGCAGAAATATTCCTCTGTTGTAGTCGACACTGCTTCAGCTCTTCCATTGCTATTACCAGCTTGGCAAGAGGGAAAAAAAATAAATTATGCCAATAGCTGTAAATAATAACCTTTCAGTCACATTTTTTCACACTGTGTTCAATTCATCAGAAAATTCCAGACAGTTTCATAGTAAGACCTGTCAAGTGGACCTGTCAAGTTTCATAGTAAGACCTGTCAAGTTCACTTATCAACAAGTGAAACATTACTATATAATTTCCTACTTTCTACCCATGATACATACTAAGCAAAGTAAAATGAAATCCTAAAATTCAGAGATTAACCAGGAGTAAACAAGAAATTTGCAATTTTCACTAGACCCTATTCAGAATCTTCATAATTTATGGTTTCATCATTCTTCTGGGAAGATCCCATATTTCTTCCATCAGTGCTAGAGTCCTAGAAGAAAACAGTCCTTCCTATACAGCTTCAAATGAGTCTTGAAAATAATCTTCAACTAAATCTCAATTGCAACAAATAAACCACATCGTTAGGAGTGGTGGCTTTTCTAAGAGATCAAGTGTAGTGAAGGGTAACTCACTTTTTTTCTCATAGTTATTTTAAAGGCTTCCATCTGAAGTCATGCCACAATATAAGAAACTATACTCTCTGCCTAACTTAAAATATGTGAGACAAACTTTTAAAAAGCAATAATCCACCTACATAGCCTATTATAATATTCAACTCATACCCACACTTAAAAATGTTATCTGTCTAGATACCAAGCAAAAAATAACAAAAGAGAATGGCCCTGATTAAGGCACTGATAAAACAATCAAGAGCTAATCTTAAGGATTATTGCAATTAAACAATAAGTAAGTATTAGGCAATAAAGAAGGTACATGGGACAGAGAACAGAAAGGGACTACATACAAGTCAGAAAACTTGAGTTTTCAGTCTTGTCAATTACTATGTAGACTTTAGCAATTCATGTTTCAGTTTCCTCATTAATAAAATAGTAATACCTTTCTTGACTTTGTCATAGGTCTGCCATGAGGATCAAGTGAGAAAATGCATGTAAAACAATCTTGTAAACTATGATGATTTAAATGATGAGTATAATGGAATCAATGATTCATTTTTTTAACAAATCTTTATGGAGCATCCACTCTGTGCCAGTCACTGTTAGACAGGTAGAGGGGATAAGCTTTCAAGTCACTATATTCATTTAATTCAGATAAACATTAGAAGAAGCAACAATAACATCCAAGTTCCTCCAACATACTGCTTATGATCTTAAAGCCACTAAAGCAAGAAGGCAGTCATCAAAGAGAATGACAGAAAACAGAGAAGATTTTTTCAAAAGGTAAACTGGCCTTACTTCCTTCCCCTCATGTTGTAGTTTTCTATTAGTATCCGTCACTTGATTCTGTGGAAAGAAGACAATTTAAACTCATAAAAAAACGAACATTTAGACAACAGTTGGATACAATCAAAATTTACAATGAAAAGACTAAGGACAGGTATTCAGACAGTTTCAGTATTCCACCATATTTTGGTTTAGTGGTATCCTCATGTTTAAATTGTATCAACTTTTCTACTAAATATTACATGGACTTTTCAACAAAGGAAAAAAAATTACTAAGAGTTCTGAATATTCCGAACTAAGATACTATAATGACTAAAAACTGCACTTTAATTTTTAAAAGAAAAGAAAAATTAAAATAGAAAAATAACCCACAAAGAAGCTTACCATCTCTACTAAGTGTAGAAAAAAACATTTTATCATAGATATTCCTCATTTCACCAATACACTCCTGGAAAACTTGAGTATAAATTAAACTTTTTAACTCAGATCAAATTTTCCCCATTTTTTATCCTAATATTAGAAAATGTTTTATCTTAATTCTTTTAGGATCATTAATTCTTAACAACTCCTAACACTTCCACATGCCCATTTTTCTAAATTAATCTCTCCATTAGATAGTCAATACTATTAAACAAGCCTTACAATCATCTAGGGTTTATAATTTAAAGGTACCACTATTTTGGAATCCACTTTTGAAGACTTAATTGATATAAGAAAATTAAGTGCAATGGAACAGTATTTTCCTCACCATCTCAGACATTATCAAAATGAGTAATTTTAACTTCTAAAGTTTTCTTTAACACAGGCTTTCTACTCTTCCACCAATAACTGTCACTTCTTATATTTTTAAGGCATTTCCTTAACCCAGCATTTCCTATTATGTTCCTTACACCACCAAGAAATATTAGTTAATAGGTTCCCTGCACACCCACACAGAGGTGTGCGCGCGCGCGCACACACACACACACACACACACACACACACACACACACGTTATGGGAAATATCACTGAGCAGGATAGTTTATTTGGGATTTCCTGAAGCCTTTAACATTCTACATGCACTGTGAATGCCCAAGAAAGGGATATCATACAGCATGTTTTCCAAACTTATTTAACATAACACCTTTTTATTGAGGATAAATCACACCAAATAACTAGTTTTTCAGAAATACACCCTTTTATTGAGGATATATCATATCAAGAAACTATTTTTTCAGGAATATACCTTTGAAAACTTTGCCTAATGCACCACCCCCTTTGAAAGACAAAAAATGAAAGCTATCTCCAGAAAGTCTTTATAAAGTATCAGAAAAAGAAGCAAGAAACCCTCTAATTCCCTCTTTATTATTTATATAACATCACCACATGTCATTTGGTTTTATTGGACTGGGAGCCCAACATGAACTGAGTGTGATGTAGCCCTCCAAAATGCTGATCTAAGACAACAGTAATAGAAGTACTGTCTAAAACAGGAGTCAGCAAACTGTTTTTGAAAACGGATAGACATTCTCTGATAAAACTACTCGACTCTGCCATAGTAACAATAATGCGGCCATAAACATAATGTAAATAAATGGGCATTACTGTGTTCCAATAAAACTTTATTTACAAAAATAGAAGGCAAATTGGAATTGTAAGACATAGTTTGCTAATCCTTGGACTACGTGATATGGTAAGGCTTTAAGATCACACAAATGAGAATTACATTCAGATGCCACGTTTTAGGAAGGCTATTGACAAACTGAAGCATGATTAGATGTCAGTACATTTGGAAACAGTCAAAGCTACACTACATGAAAAATAGTTAAAGGAATTTTTAGCTGAAAGAGGGGGAAATATTCATTTGGAGACACTATACACTATACCTGGACACTATACACTATACCATACCTGAATGAAAGCTGTCCTTCAAACATCTGAAGAGCTATCAGAAGAAAGGTGGTGCCTAAAAATAGTGCTTATTACTCAAACAAATAAATGAATGTTACTAGGAAATGGGCTTAATATCAGCTCAATATAAGAAAAAGCATTCAAGCAATGGGAATAAAAATGGGGTGGGTTGCCCTGAGTATAGTGTTATCTCCCTCAACAGGGAGATAAAGAATAACTAGATTCTCTTATCCTAAACCAGAAACCTCTTAAAATTCAACCTTCCATAATTACTACTAATTCAACATTATTGTCTGTCTGAGAATACTTTGTCTCCCATATAAAGACACCATCTCTGACACTTTATTTTTACCTCAAACTTATTATAAGAAATACAGGGTCCAGCAAAAGTAACACTGGAGTTATGATTTTCTTAAAAAATCATAGCCATACATGCTTATGATTTTGTAATAATGCCCCTTTTTATGAGCTGGTAATCTATACCAAATCTTTTATTGCAAAATCATAAGCATGTATGGTTATGATTTTGTAATAAATCATACCTTAAGTCCAGGCGTTACTTCTGCCGCACCATGTACATTTTACACTACAACCCAGTACACACTTATAGGGAATACACACATATACACACAAACACACACAAAAAAACAAAACAAAACACTGAAACAAAATTTTCAAGAAACAATATTTATCCTTACTACATGTAAACATTTTATTATTTTCTATTCTATTCTATTTCATTTATTTGTTAAAATCTGATAAGGGCCCACTAAATTGATTTCATGCAAACTAACATTCTAAAACATATTCATAGGAGTCTAACAATGCTTCTGTAAGAAAGGTAATTTCCATTTCAACACTATTTTTTAACATAACAATGAGAAGAAACTACACCTTCCCTCTAAGATGCTACTTCTGATTCAGAGACTGGATCTATACAGATACACAGATATTTATAGATGCATGATAGATAGATAGATAGATAGATAGATAGATAGATAGATAGATAGATGCTGAAATTAAAAGAAAGAGTGGACATCCTAGAGAGTGTAATTTCTTTTCACTGTCATGCTAAAATAACATTCACAGGAGTTAATGCTTAACCTTTTCCATTTTCTAAACTCCTTTCTAGTGTTCAAGAACCTCTAAATTTCATAGGTTCTTAACCCAGGCTGAATGGATCCCCCTAAGTGCAGAGCCTCCCAGGTATGCTGCTAGACTTGAACTACCTAAATCTCAAAGTATGTGAGTGGACTCTGAAGCAGCCCCCAGTTCTTGACTTCTTTTAGAAAAATTCTGAGTGATCTGAAGGAATTTGAAACCTCAAACAATTTGAAGGAAAGAAGAAAAGATGAGTAGTAACTGGTAAGTGATACCAGTAAATCGGTAAACATTATGGGCAATATTCAGTGCTACCAGCCAAGGAGGTAGGTACTCCACCACATGACTACTTCAGTAACCAGAGACAGAGCATTCTGGTGCCCATCTCGGACAAGGCACACAGGAAGCAGAGGGAGAGAAAAGTTTGGAATTCAGGTGTACAAGGAGTAGAGAAAAGAAAAGTCCAATGTGAAGATGGGAAGATGGATGGCTGCATAAGGACCAACAGCACACACAGCTCCTGGAAATAGCCCCATATCTTTGTTTTCATACATTTCAAATACTTTTGCCCATTTGAGGCTATTCGGCCCCTAAAAATTCAGCATAGCTTTTTATTTTAAACAGGATCAAATTTTTCATACTTTTTAACCGGCTTTATACATTAAGCAAACATTTCTTTCCCTGTCAGATATTGTTCTACAATATACAGTAGTTTATTCTTCTTTTAATTTAAATGGATGCACTGTGATTTATTTTACTAATCCTCTACTGAATGACTTTTAGGGACATTTTAAAGTTTTACCTATTAAAAAATAATCATATGAACATCCCTGTACATGCATTTATATAGCCTTAGAAGAAACCTTAAAACTATATGGAGTTTTAAAACTGCATGATAAATAAAACTGCTCTTCTCAAAAGTTGTAACAATCTATACTTCAATTAGGCATTTCCTCATTGATTGGTATCACCTCCAATCTTAAGTATTATTTTTTTCATCTTTGTTATTTTACTAGATGGCATGTTATTGTCAAAATTTGCATTCCTTTAATTATTTCTAAATTGTAGCATTCCCTTGTATTCTTGTGTACACTGTATACTAATGTGTATTTCTGATTTTTCTATTAGTTCATATTTTCCTATGAATTTTATAAAGATTTTTTATATGTTGAGGGTTCAATTACTTGTCATATACGAGTACATCTGCAAGTATTTTTGTTTATTATTTACCTTTTAATTTTTTTTTTAATAATTTATTTTTTTTTTCGGTATATGGATAGTTCCCTGGCCGGGAATCGAACCCAAGCCGCAACGCTGACAGCGCCAACGCCGAAGCCTTAAGCCACTACACCACCAGGGAACTCCCCTTTTAATTTTTAATTGCATGTAGAAAAGGTTCTTTTATTTTATGTTCTCATAGCTATCAATTTTTTCTTTCTGGCTTACAAACTGTGTTTAGAAATGTATTCCTCACTCTCAAAATCACATAACATTCATCTATATATTCTACTAGTTACTTTATGGTTTTATTTTTTACATTTAACTCTACTTCATCTGAAGTTAATTTTGGTATGTTGAATGAGAAAGGGATATATACCTTAATTTCAATTAAATTAGTTAAGCATGAAAGGATATTAACAACAAATCAGAAGAGCTGTTAATTTTAGAAGGTAGGATGGAGGAAGCAACGCAGAAGGGTACAAAAAAGAGAGTTTCAACTGTGTTGGCAATATTATATTTCTTAAGATGGTATAAGTCCATAAACTGCTATTTGAAACTTTAGGGCCCACTATGTTCTGGACTTTAGAACTGTGGAGATTTTATAAAGATAATATGGCATAATATATATTGTATATTATACAACCAATGGGTACTAGAATAGTATCGCATAACCAAACACATTAACATTTCGGTGGTAAAATACAAAAGTTTAGATTAAATAAAATATATATAGAAGTTTGATACCTTCATGTCTGTTCAGGTCATATTCTTCAGTCAAATTAGCTTTTAAATCATTGTACCCTTAAAATGTAATTTAATACCTAACAGCCCACTTCTCCTTCAATAAAATCATTTCTTTGTTTTTCTTACCAATATATTCTTTTATATGAATTTTACACTCACTGTCAAGTTCACCTCATGCCCCAGGAAAATTCTTTTGGGGTTTTAATTCAATTTCTAAAAAGACCAAACTTATAAATAAATAAATATATAAATAAATAAATAAACAAACAAACAAAAATAAATTAGAAATATAAGGATCAGAAAGAAGGAAATAAAGCTGTTATTATCTGTAGATCACACCAAGTGTTTATACAGAAAACAAAAAATCTACATACAAATTATTAGAAATAATAGAAGAATTTCATGAAGTGGTTAGATTTAAGATCAATAAGTAAAGTCAGTTATCCAAGATAAGTGAATTTCCTATGCCAGGGACCAGACTAACATGGCTAGCCTCCTTCCTGAATTTAAATCTATCATACCAAGAAAGAACTTTCATGCTTTGGTAGAACACACTCCACAACTATCACTGATTTGTTTTTCCTTTGGCTTAGGCTGCCATCCTGCAAAGACTTCTACAGCCATGCCCTGTAATACTGTTATCCTATAGTGATGGCTTTTATCTAGCAAAGAAGTAGATGGATGACATAAAGAGTCCACTGAGTTTCTATCTGAAAGAAACTATTACTGATTCTGTTTCAAGTTCTCAACCATATGTAGTTATCCAAAATAAATCTTACTTAAAAGAGCATTCTTTTTAGCTAAAAGCCATAATCCCAATTATCTATGTTTCAGTACAAATTCCTTTCTTACTATACAAAAATCTTTACTACAAATACGTAACCTCCAATATATTCTCTACTCCTTCAAAGCTAACTAAAACCCCAGCACAGTACAGAGAAACAAGTCCCTCTTAGAGTCTCCTTACTTTGAGTTTCTGGGCTTCTCCTCTCACTTTCAGCAGTTCAGTTATAGAGTCCACAAAGCCCTGGTAGTGAAAGTTGCACATTTTCTCAATTTCTCGGTCATGATTGCGGATGCGAGTTTCAAGCTTCTCCATGAATCGTCCATGTTCTTCTCCATCATAGACAGACCTTTAAAAAATGGCATGAAGATTACACCAGATTTACTTCTAAGAAACAGAAAAAGAACTACAAACCCAGAAGGAAACTTATTTGGAAATTAAATATTAAAATACATAAACCATACAACAATCCAATTGTATTAATATTGCCCCAATGCTAGCTGAGTATTTTCTGGAAAAATTCAAAATTTTGTTTATTCATTCAAATATATTTAAGTGTTTGACAGTATTCATTATAGACTTTTCATTATAAAATGAAAGGACTAAATTATAAGTTCTTTGTACCTTTCTTTCTCAATTAAATTAATTTAGAAAAACTCAATTTTGGACAAATACAACGCAAATTACTCTGTGACTATACCCAAGAAGCTGATACCACTGGAAAAAAAATCATTTAGTTGTGTCTGTTAAACTCAGTTCAGCTATGTAACTACAAATCTAAATTGGACACAATAAATACTACTAGATAGTACTATTAAATCTATCTCCCACCACCACCACCACCAAAAAATCACTTTGTATTCTCCAAAATAAGTGTGTGTAAAAACCTTAACTTCTCATCTCCTCAAATGTCTGCCCCCTCACTCTCGGCTATAGAAAAAAACAGAAATAGTTCCTTTTCTCTCACTAAAATCAACCAACCTACTTACATCTATAACTCCTAGCCTCTCCATCCTTTGTAACGGAAAAAGTACTTCTAGTTCTTATCTACTGTCAGTCCTTGTTGTCTCAAAAACTTTACTCCTGCCATTATTCCCTTTTATCCCTCCTCTGCATCATATATTTCTCCCACTCTACTAAATCATCCTCACGGGTATATAAACATGGCTTTAAGAAACATGTCCTTATCTAAACATTTCCCTCCAGCTACCATCTTCTTTCTCCTTTCAAAGAAAAGATTAAAAAAAAGGTTTCCAAAACAACAAAGAAAAAAACAAACAAACAAAAACACTCATGGTCACAATCAATAGTTTAACCCTACCAGACCGCTGTACCAATTTTTCAGTAATTTCCGAATCTGCTGCTATACCACTATACCGTACATGAGAAAAATGAAAGGTAGATCTATTTTCTACAATGTCTCCAAGTTCCATCTTATTCTAACCACTTGTTTGCATGTAACTAACATTTTTCTGTATCATGTTGGTTTTTTCTCTTTAATGCGCAGGAGCCCAGGTATAGGGGACAGTTAGGTTCAGGGCCTCAGGTCTGGTAGGGTTAAGGGTTATTTGGGGGTAAGAGGGGAGAGGGTGGGAAAAGAGGGAGGGGTGGGAGAGGAGGGAGGGTGAGTCAAATATATGGTGATGGAAAGAGAACTCACACTGGGTGGTGAACATATAATGCAACAAATAGACAATGTCCTGTAGAATTGTACACCTGGAACCTATGTAACTCTTGATAACCAATGTCATACCAATATGTCTAACAATAAAAATATTTTTATATTTAAAAAAGAAAGGTTTCCATGTAAAGACACCAATATTCCTACCATTTAAAGAAGAGGAATAATCACTGAGAACGCATCAATCTAAATGGCATAAACAGACATTATTCAATATTAGATTACTTGGTTTCAAATTCAGTTATATCTTGAACCAGTAATACTAAGTAGCAAGTCTACTTCCTTCTACTATGTAAAACTTTTCATTTTTTCCCCTCCAAAGACGTACATTAACATCACAAAAGACAACCTCAAGAAGAAAATCCCAAAGTTAAAAAATTCATAACTTACATAAATAATGACTCCCTAATGCCTTGAAAGCCTAGTGGTTTCACTCGCACATCGTTACCGTTGCCTCTCTCAGTATTACAACATAGGGAAAAGCAGATCATGGTCGCCCTGGCTCCCTCACCGGGATGCAGTGTGCAGACTGTGAGGCAAGATTGCGGACTGATTTCTGCTCTATGCCAAGGACAGCTACCGGCACAGCCGCTGCCTCAAGTGCTGCTGCTGCCAGGAGAGAGCATCAGGGTGACATCAGCATGTCTTGTTACACCTAAAGTGGCATGACCCTTTGCAGAAATGACTACATTATTTGAAAATAGCGGTGCTTGCAGTGCCTGTGGACAGTCACACCTGCAAGCGAACTCATCATGAGGGCTTAAGGCCATGAGTATCATCTTAAATGTTTCACATGCTTTACCTGCCAGGATCACCTGGTCCCAGGAGATGAGTTTCACCACATCAACGGCAATTTATTTTGTTAACATGATAGACCTACAGCTCTCATCAATGGCCATCTGAATTCATTTCAAAGCAATTCTCTACTGCCAGACCAGAGGGTATGCTAAAAGGTCAGAGTAATCCAGTATGCATGCTTTCATCTCAGATTTTGTTCATCACAGGTGGATCTCATGTGTCCTCTTCAATAGATAGTCACTTTTGTAGCTAACACCAGTGCCAGCTCCACACCACTGCACCTTCTTTAGTCTTGATTACCCCTCCTGCATTTACTGGTGTGTTTAAATGAAAATGGGTTAGTGGGAGACTATAGAGAAAATGAAAAGATCCACCAAAGGACATGGATGGGGAGGCGACTTGGGAGAAGGAAAATGACTGATGAAGCTAATTTAAAGAAGCATCCAAATCTCCTTTCTACCCTCATTAACAATTAGCAGGGCACTGGCCAGAGTTTGTACCCTGTGTTTTACCTTAGTAACATTCTACTTGCTCTTTGTATATTTAAGTGTCATAAAGAAATGTGTTTCAATCAAAACTGAACATTAAATAAAGGAAAAAGATGTGGCTTTTGTGATGTCCTATCACAAACACTTTTATTGTATCTTTGTAAAACAGAATGTATGTGTGCATGTAAGTGTTTTCGTCCTAATGTTGCTATTTCCGTGGCAAAGAAAAAGAACAAAAAAAAGGAAAAGAAAATGCTTTAAATCAGGCTCATAGCAGCTACTGTGTAGAAATGTCTCCCTACTTCTTATTTACTGAATAAAGAAAAAAATCTTTTATGTGTGATATTTCCAGAGACATTTGCTCTAGCATCATGTACTAAATAATAAAAACTTAAAAGAAAAAAAAAAAAACAACAAAAAAAAACTCCTTGTAAAAAATGTAAGTCAAAGAAAGGAAACATGGATTTTAGCTAGCTGACTGTGTGGCCTTGGTTTTAGCAAAGTAATTAACTGTGAGTCTTTGGTCAGCTCAGTTCATCTCTCTGACCCTCAGTTTTCTCACTTAGAAAATAGGAAGCAATCAATTACATATTCTCTTAAGTATCAGCCCAGCTCTAAAACTCTAATTCATTTCCACTTTCAAGTTCAGTCAATAATAATATAAAGCTCATACATTTTCAGAATAGTATAAATAGATAGTTCAAAACAAGTTAATGAAATACCTTGTCACTAGACCCTGCCTATCCTATCTTAGAACCTTTATGATTCTAATATTTGCTTTAATTAGAATAATGTGGAATAACAGTGTATCCCATATCTTGAGAATTTTTAAAAGTTACAATTAAATGTTAAATTCACATATTTAAAACAGGAGTTTGAGACCACATTTAATTAATTTTTGTTCCATGGACATGCATCAGGAAATCCACAATTTCTAGATTTTGTGTAAATTTTGTGTGCATAGGCAGAAGCACATACAAGTAATTTTAAGAAAAACTGATCCACAGTTTCCATCTGGTTATCCAAGAAGTTAAAAAATACTAATTTAAAGGTCTTGTTTTTACTTGCCTACCATAGGAAAAGACAATTATAGATCACTACCTAACAGTTCACCTTGAATTAGCATTTCAAGTATACACTAAGCTTTACTTAGTGCAAACCAACACATCTATCATATATAAAATGATAAAAACAAAAATAAACAAGTCTAAAATCCTGGAAAGGTCACAGACCTACTGAAGTTTCATCTAATATTGCTAGCCAACATTGTACTTGAACAAAGAGTACCTTCTCACCCACTACCAACGACTTAAACTAGAGAAAGACTGCCATCTAGTGATAGCCCATTTCTAACATTCTTTGAAATTTAAAAGATGTGCCAAGAAAGAAAGTCTGCTTAAAAATCAAAAAACTATATTCTATACTACCTGTTGGCTTAAGACTTATAACTAGCTATTAAATTATATTTTATATAAAGTACTCTAATGTTTAAATTTCCATTCCTAATAGAAAGCATAATCTGGAGAACAAAGTCATATGCTTTTGACAGTTAAATAAGACTATGAAAGAAACTGCACCACTGGTTTAATTATTTGTGATATTCCAAAGAACACCCTAGTACCTAGTAAAAGGTAAACAAGAAGAAATTCTTGAACATTAACAACTTTTTATAACCTATACTTTGACTCAAGGACATAAATACTGCTATGTGAAGTCTTATTTCCAAACACTATCAAATAAACTATAGAATTTTGCAAAAGGTACAATGTTTTATCCTGGTGTCTGTATCTGATACATACTTCTGAACACCTCACCTAGATTTCATGTATTTTTAACAGTTTTTAACCTATAAAATGGCACCTCAGGAATTCTATTCAACAAATATTTATCATTCACCTGTATTAAACCATTACAAGATTGTATCAGTTGCTAGAGCCTACATCAGCTCAAATCTGTCAGAAGAGAAAAATAAATAGAAATTATGTTATGAGCATACAGTATCATATTTAAATCCTATGCATCTTATAAGTTAGACATTATCCCCATTTTATAAATAAGGAATCTGAAACAAAAGAAGATGAAGTAACCTGCCAAATTCACACAGTACAAAGTGTCCTCTGCAGTACATCAGTCCATCTCCTTAAAGAGTCACATGCACCCCTAGAACGTTAGAGTTGAAAGAGGTCTCAAAGATGGAATACAAAGCTCTTATTGTACAATGGAGGAAACTGAGGCCAAGAATAGTTAAATGTCTTAATCAAAATTACATTGCTTGTTACTGATACACTGGGACTTAACTCCCAAAGAAAACACAATTAGGAAAAGCTAATGTAATATGAAGCCCGACACAAAGTGATTGAAAGAGAGAGAGAATGAGACTTCTACGTCAAGATGAGTCAGTTGCCTATTAGTTATGCCTACACAACCACTATTCCATTCTTCTTCCTGATGGAAGAGTCCTAGTTTGCTCTGGTATTTCACAGTAATTCCATTCCCTTTGTCAGTGACCAGTTAACAGGTGACACAACTCTCACCAATTGAGAAGTAAAGGGAAGCCTGGTGAGGAGAATCCATGAAATTTTCTTCTTTTCTAAAGGATGCACGAAAAGCAGCTGCTTTTCCTACTTTGGACATCGTCCTGTATGATGCTTGGGGATGCAGCAGCCATACTATATAAGAGGAGAGATTGCCAATAATCTGAGGACGACAAAGGGAAAAGATGGAAAATACCTGGGTCCTTGATGATGACCCAATCCTAAAACAGTCCTATCTCCAGCCTTCATGTTAGTTAATAAATGAGAGTTAATAAATTTCCTAATTTAAGAGAAATTTCCTATTTCCACTTTCTGTTGATACTCTGCTACTTGCACAGTTAAGTATCCTAAATGCACAACACTGGGGCTTTAAAGATAACAGGTAAATCAAAGAAACAACCAACAGCAAGTCAAAGTCTACTACACAATGCTAAGGAATCGGCTCCCAGAACCTAGACTGTTCTTCATCTTTTTCTTCCAGTTTAGTTAAGAGTTAGCTCCCATTCACTCTTAAAACCTCAGCTTGCACTTTACTTTTTCTGGGAAACCTTCTCTAATCACATAGACTTTGTTATGTGCTCCTCCTTTGTTATCAACACCATCAGAGAATTTATTAAACTATATTCTGATTGCTCATTCACTTGTCAATTTGCCCACACTAGAACATTAATTTCGATGTGGGTAGAGACTGTGTCTAGCCCATTTTATCTCCAGCATCTAGCACAGAGACTGACACAAGGGAGACTTTATATGTATGCTGAAGATGGAGGAAGAGAAGGGTAGGTTTGTGATTGCTTCAAGGATGGTGGCAAAAGAGAATCACATCAAAGTTTATCTACTGAGCTGTTTTCAGAACCAAGGAGAACTTCAAGATACAAAACTGAACAAATTGCTTTTTGTTTTTGATTAATCCAAGAAAAAATTCCAGAGTTTACTGTAGTCTTTTCTTCTCCATATATGTTTTTGTAACTTTTGTCATGGTTTCAGTCCTGAAACATTTTCTTCTTATTAAGGGCCATAAAAGCATCATCAGTATTTTTGTTTATTCCAAAAGTTAAAAATAAAGTAGAAAAACAGACTTGAACAAGATGTTGAAAGAGAAACTGCAGGAGGTCAATAGAAGTTTAAAGTCCTCTCCCTTCGTTCCTTTGGTTTGTCTGTCTTACCATGCTAATTTGGATGCTCTGAGGGCATCAAAGGAAAAGTAGATCATTGTATACCATCCTCAACGATGGGGAAGCATATGTTTGTTAAGAATGTCTACGCTAGCCAATACCCAAATGTTTCTGTACTGCCACAGGAGATCAAATACATTCAAATCCTTTTTTCACCCATGCAAATACCAACATATCCAACTGACTTCACCAAAACAGCCCATGCAACCAAACTAAGGCTGTGATAGAGACCTCCCTCAAAGCAGAAAGTGAACCCCACACTTCCATAATGGCTATTTTCAGAGGGATTAGAAACAGGGTGGAGAAGTTTCAATAACACCTAGCCAAAGAACCTACTAAAAGCCTGGTTTTGGTTAAACAGCACAGAAGAGCGGAGAAGGGGAACTTGTCACAAACTATCACTCAAATCATTAACAGATTATTAGGAAATAAACTAATGAAAGCAAGGTACTCAAAATAAGGATAAGGTTATATAGACTGCCATAACTACTACCATGATGCTGTAACACTGCTAGTACAATTAATCATCATAAGCAACTGAAGAGGCAAAGGCACTGCAAGATATGTTAGTTGCTTCCTTTTGGGCTCTATATCAATTCTATTAAGTGCAGAAAGATTTATAGCATTGCAGTTTTCAGTGATGGTCATGAAACATGGCAGCTAAAAGTTGGATTACAGATGTTGCTGCCAAATAAAAATAATCCATGTATAGCCTGACTATTCCATTGAATCTAACCTGGGAAACTGCTGAAGGCAGGGTAGTAATATAGTTGGTATAAACAAGGTTATAATTAACATTGGTAGATTAGCTCCAGTTTCATTGCATGGAATTCAAAGTGTCAAGTTTGACACTTAAATATGCAAAATTGGAGCGAAATGAAACTACTAATTTCACTTAATATCTACTGATATCATAATGAGTCTGAATGTAGGGTGTGTTGTTAAAACTCTTCAAGAATCTTTACAAAAGAAATTAAGTGGGAGCTCCCTGGTGGTGTAGTGGCTTAAGGCTTTGGCGCTGGCGCTGTCAGCGCTGCGGCCTGGGTTCGATTCCCAGCCAGGGAGCTACC
Source organism: Lyroderma lyra (assembly GCA_004026885.1). Classification (NCBI taxonomy): domain Eukaryota; kingdom Metazoa; phylum Chordata; class Mammalia; order Chiroptera; family Megadermatidae; genus Lyroderma; species Lyroderma lyra. Next base: position 40,647 of record PVJL010003955.1, read on the forward strand.
CACATACCAAAAAGCCAAAAAAAAAAAAAAAAAAAGAAAGAAATTAAGTACTTAATTAAATAAATACTCTGAAGAGCTACGTAAATATGTTAAAAGACTGTATAGTAATTGAAGAAATGCTTCAGATTTTAATGCCACATTTGAAATTACTTTTATGGTTCCAATGACAGAAATCATAAAGCTATTAATACAGAAAAACAAACCAGTGGGAGGGAGTACTAGAAACTTAAGTGGAAAGTCATGGTCTCCTTATGTATGTAGATTTAATGGGGGCTTCACAAAATTAGACCAAGTTTCCCAGAAATCTCTAACTCAAACTATAATAAATATAAGTGAAGTCATTTATAGATGTGTATGTTGTATATAATATATATGTATGTACATACATATGCTATATATATATATATGTATATATATATACACACACACATATATATATATTAGGGCTATCTGGGAAAAAAACCCAGCCATAAATGCCTCTAGTTTTCATATTGCATGGCTGGATACTTTCCAGAAAGCCCTCGTATATACTCGTATATGTATATGTGTATTACACAAGGGCAATCTGGAAAGTATCCAGCCATGCAATATGAAAAAGAGAGGCATTTATGCCTGGATTTTTTTCCGGACAGCCCTCGTATACTGTATATGCTATATATCTATATATGTATATGTATGTGTGTGATAAACACACACGAAACACTCTCTCTCTCTCTCTCTCTCTCTCTCTCTCTCTCTCTTTCCTGATTTTCTGAGAAAGAACCAGACTTGTCAACATCACATGCAATTCCTGGTCCAATTTCATCCACAAATGATTGTGTAACTGACACTTCATGGTCAAAAGTGACCACAATTTATAACTTCTCAAGTCTCTAAGCAACGAAGATCCTGAAAGGAGGATGATAAAGATATCACAATAGTTTCCATCCAAAGATGATGGAGAATGAAGTAGGCAAAATAGCATGAGGTTCCATGAACAATAAGAAAGACTGGATGTAACATGAAAAATCTTTCTACTACTAAACTCCTAAAGCTGCTAGGTTAAACTTGTAATCTTTTTAAATGTGTGCTAAGCAAAAAAAATAAAATAAGGAAAATTTCCAGAGGCTCAAACAAAACTTTAATGGGAATCCAGATTCTACCAATCCCCTATAGCCTAATGCTTCTATGTTATAGCCATACAGAGAACAAGAGACAGGTGTAGGGCCCACAAAATGCGAGGAGCCCAATCAGAGGCCTCCAAATGAATAAAGCCAAGATACTTAAGAGCAACACCCTTAGTGAAAAATAAAGTAGAAAAACTCTTCCCCATAAAGGGATACTGCAAGAAAACTTACCTGGCTTTGGGCAGAAGGAAGGGGGAGAGGTTCCCATGATAATTTGAAGCCACAAGCTGGCCTTCTCATAGGAGGCCCATATTCATAATACTAACACTATCTGTGGTCAGAGATACTTCAAGTTGAGAATTTATTTTAAAAGCAGTCCCAGTCTGATTGATAGTGCCTCCAGGAAACTGACTTAAACAAAGGCTAATCTTCTCTGGAGGAACACATCTTAACCCATACTTCCAAGAACTCTCACAAACAACATTCCTTTGAGCTGGAACTCAATTATCAAGAATCATAAAAACAAAGAAGGAAACAAAGCATATTAAACAAGAATCAGAAGAAACACAAATAACAATATCAGATGTGCAAAGGCTTAGAAATAAATATGTGTAAATTAAAAATAAATGTATAATATGTTTAAAGAAACATGAAGGAATTACAAAAAATAAATAAACTGGAGGAGACATAGAGAACTATTACAATAAAAACTATAATAGTCAATATTTGAAATTTAATACCATATTTTGCCATGTATAATGCACACTTTTTTTTGCCCAAATTTATGAGGAAAAAATAAGGATGCATATTATACATGGGTAATACTAATTCCATATCTATATAAATGTTTTTAATTCTTTTATTTACACTTATGAGTTTAAAGTGTTACATAAAATTTCTTGCACGATGATATGTTAAAAATAAATTCCTTTATAATACAAAAAAAGAAGGCCTAAATATAAACAAATAAAAATTTGAATTAAAAAATTAAAACGGAAGTTTTTTTTCCCTGAAAGTTTGGGCCAAAAACATGGGTGGGTGCTCATTACACACAGGAGCACATTATTCATGACAAAATATGGCAAGTTGGAAGGGACAATATCTAACTGGGAGCCATAAATACAACTTACACAAAATGCAGCACAGAGAGTCAAATGATGGTAAACGACAGTCTGTTCGGGCTGCTGTTAACAAAATATCGCAAACTGGGTGGCTTATGAACAACAGAAATTTATTTCTCACAGTTCTGGCAACTAGAAGTCTGCAATCAGGGTGCCAGCATGGGCAGGTGAGGGCCCTCTTCTGGGTAGCCACCTTGTACCTCACACAGCAGAGGGGCAAGGAAGCTCTCAGGGACTTCCTTATAAGGGCACTAATGCTGTACATGAAGACTCCACCCTCATGACCTAATCACCTCCCAAAGTTCCCACCTCATTATACCACTTCAACATATGAATTTTGAAGGAACACAAATATTCAATTTATAGCAGAAAACATGAAAGAAACATTAAAAACATGGAGAACAGAATGGGTTTAATGGAAGCTCTAATAAGAAATAATAAGCAGGTAATATTTAAAGAAATAAATGAGAATTTCCCAGAATTGATGAAAGATACAGAAGTTGTAATCCTTGAAAAAAAAGACAGACCTAAAGGCCTTATCAATAGTAGTCTCACAACACAGAAATGGAACTGTTCAGTTACACCTATAAACATTTAGGGGAGTTTCCTGGTGGTGCAGTGGCTAAGGCTTTGACGCTATCAACGCTGTGGCCTGGGTTCGGTTCCCAGCCAGGGAACTACCCACATAAAAAAAAATTTTTTTTTTAAAAAAACATTTAAAACTGGTTACCTACTTCTCCATTCTCTTCATGGCTCAACTTTAGTAGCATATAGAACCATACTCTGAGAAGCTAATTATACAAATACAGGGACCCTTAGCACCCTCTTAACATTTGTTATCTTTTATCAACTCATTCTTCCACTACCTACAGCATCTATTCCAAACTGTTGCCTTGTCTCTAAGATCCCAGCCTCAATCCTGCAACTTTCTTTCACAACAAATAACTTTACCACCTATTTCATAAAGAAAATTCAGGCTTATTAGGCATGAATCTTGTTTCCTGCATTCCAATCTACAAGTCCATCTATATCTCTGTCTACCCTTACATGTGTGCCTTGCTATCTAAATGAAATAGATATTCCACCTCAATGTAAGACTAATCCTATGTTCTAAAAATCTCATCTCATTTCTCCTCCATCCAGGAATGTTACTACATCAATACATTTTTAAATTTTTGTACTTTAAAATGTTTCATCTCAATTGACTTCTTCCTTTTAACAACACATGTCCCCTTCTTTAAAAAAAAAAAAAAACAGCCCTTTTCTTTTAAATCTCTTTCTGATAATTTTCCTTCTTACATTCTTTCTCTCTCAGTTCTCCTTTCACAGTTAAGATTTTTAAGAGAAATCTTCACTCACTGCCCCCATTTCCTCAAACTAGACTTGCTTTTCAATCCACTGTACCCTGTTTCTTACCCACATCTCCCCAATGAACCTATTTTTGCTAAGGTCAATAAAAGTCTAGTAATTGTCAAATCAAATATTCATTCTTCAGTCATTTAGTTGATTCCCCTTTTGTATGTTCCAATGCTAACCTTTCCATCTTTCTTTACTCTCTACTCCCAGAATTTCCATTACATTCCCTTCTCAATCTCCAATAATTCTTCTTCCTTCTGGTCCTCAATACCTGCTTGGCCTTCTTCTTTCACGCTTCATATATACTCCCTCAGAGATATCAATACTTCAGCTTTCACTATTAATTATTTTTGGTTCCTAAATCAAGAACATCAGGGCATATCTCTGTCAAATCCTAGAAACATCAGTATCTAACCAGCATTCACCCTCAAAAACATCTCAAACCATGCATGTTAAAAGCTGAAATCATCAGCTTTCTATCCAAACCTATATTTACCATCTCAAATTAAGGTACCACCAGCTACCCAATTACCCAAACTAGAAATACGTAAGTTGACCTTGACTACTCACTCCCCAATTCACACCTCCCTCAAACTCATCAATAACCAAGACCTACCAATTCTAATTCCATTATGTCTCTTCTATGCTTTTCTTCCTCCCTATGCTCCCCTGCCTTGGTTCATGTCCTCATTATTCTCTCTTCTGAATTCACCTGTCCTTATTTCCCTAATAATCCACCTTTGATACTTCTTTCACAGTAATCTTCTTTAAATGAAATTGTGATCATAAAACACATACATTCATGCACATGCATATGTGCATACACACATATATACACACACACACACACACACACACATACTTCAGGATTAAGTCCTGCCTCAGGATTAATTCCAAAATCCATAGCATAGTATAGGAGACCCATCCATGTACAGACTTATCTCTGAATATTCTCCACATTCACTCTACAACCCTACTTCAAGTACCTTGAGTATATTGTGTATCCCCTCTGACCAGAATCGCCCTAAGATCATTTTATCCGGCAAACTGCTACTCATCCTTCAATATTCAACTCAAAACCCCTTCTATAAAACCTCTTTCCTTAATACAACTACTGTAAACAGGTACAGAGCTCCCTTCCTTATCAACAAGGTAGAAGCTAAGAAACTGTACATAAAATCATAGAAAAGTTAAGCTTGCATTCTCTGGAGGCATTTACAGCAAACAGGATTGTGAGTCCATTCAAAGTTACTTTTCTCCTACTTACTGATATGCTGACATCGGGCATCTTTTCCCAAAAGAGGCCAGTTTCATCTATAATAAAAATCTGTTGCAGTATATAACAGTAGTTTTCACAAAGTATGTTTAAAAATCTATTTTAAAAAATGAAGAAACAAAATCTGTGGAAGCACCTAGCTCTGTCCTTGATAAGCAGTGACACAGAGTAAGTAGGATTCCTGAACAGCCATTATCCTCACTTACTACCTGACCCTCATTTTGACACTGCACAAATTTCAACTGGACTTGAACCTATGAAACCATGTGTGGTTTGAAGTAAATTTCACCAGAAATTTCACCCTGTTTTGCTGTAAGTTTGTGAACAAATGCCTAGTATTTCCCTAGAAAGAATGGGCACCACCACTAATAACATGCACTGGTAAAAAGCTGAGTTGATACTCTTTCGTTTTGAAATGCTTGCTTGTTCATATTTTTGAAAGGGTGCTACACTGAGCACTATATGCTGTAAACATTTATATGTCTATCTTCCCTACAGGACCATGAGTTCCTTGAAAGTTTAAGCCTGGAACAATGCCTGTACCCCACAGAGAAGGCATTATAAAGTGGCAAAGGGCCTAAGGTAGTGCTCAAAATTGTTTCAACATTAAAATTTTTTCCAAAGACAAGCACTAGAGTTAATAATAAACATTCTTACTTAAAAAGTAAATTTAGGTTCTAGCAGTGCAAATAATGTGCATTTCAGCTAAAATGGTAAATAGAAAAAGAAAGAATCAGAGGAAGAAAAGGAGGAACTTCGAAGGGTCAAGGAAATCTACTGTGGGAGAAGAGATGTGTCTGGGAATAATTTATTTCCCTAGCTCTCCCCTAACCTCCTCTGGAAGCTTGGAGAAAGATGATTAAACTGCAACAAGACCTGGCTCTGAAGGGAACTGGTGTTCCTGGCCCTTGTTGCCAATAGAAGGGGGAGGGTGACAATAGTCCCTAAGGGCTTTTAGAAAAAATTGCTTCCAGGTGGAAATTTTTTATGGTACTGTGCAACCTGGAGCCATTTTTTGCTTCCCTTCTTAACTACTGATGATTAAACCATGGGCAATCAGGCTGCAATAATGGAAACAGATAGCTCCCAAACATCATGGTTATATGCTCCAAATTACCAAGTTAATTCTCAAAGGAGAGAAAAAATTTGTTGGCAAAGTTGGTTTTTTTAAGGGGGAGGATGGGGTAGAGTCTGTTAAACATTTGTATTTGATAGAACATAAAAGTAGTCAAGAACTCTGTATCATAATGATAAACATCAGTTTCATACTCAGATTAGACACTGAAACATCCAGTTATGCAGAGCTAATAAAGGGCAAGGCTAAATGTCCTGTTACTTAGCAATTTTTCATTATTCTGACCTGAATTAAGTGTTCTAATGATTAGCGCAGGGGTATACAGAGAAATTGTACCACATATCATGTGGGACAGGTAAGTAAATTTATAATTAATCATTGTTCTGAAAAAAGTTTGGAGTATATGTCTGAGTTTGCAATGATGGCTCAAGAACATGGGGAAAATTTTACTTACATTACCAATGCATAAGAAAAGCAGAGAAAACTAGAGGTCAATCATTCAACTACCCAGCAATTTAATCTAGGAAATCTTACTATACCTAGAACAATAAAGGATAAATCCAGCTCAAAACTGTAAAATAATATTAAAAGTAATAAGCATTTTTAAAATATGTACCAGGTCCTCTGTTGAACATTTTATATACACTAACTCACTTACTGCTCAAAAATAATCCCATTGGAGTAATTATCACTATCATTTCACACATGAAGCAATCTTTTTAATATTGCCAGTACACAGAAACATCTTCTTCCCATAAGTTGCTGTAATTATATCAAGGATAAGATTAAAGAAAAAGGATAAGTGGCAGGGACAAAAGATGCAACAGAGGAAAATGAGGACAAGAGGGAGGGAGAAGAGAAAAACACCAAAATAATATAAATGTCAGTATTCGAGTAATGTAATTGTGATTTTTTTTCTTTCTACTTTTCTATAATTGTATACTTCACTTAAACATGTACACTTTCATAATTGAAAAAATACACTTTAAAGAGTCCACAATACTACATAGTATTAATAGATGCTCTATAAAATATTAACTGAAATAAAAACCAAACAAGAACATAAATTTCAGGGTAAATGGGGGGTATAATTTTTAATTACTATCAAAAAAATCAAATAGATGTAAAAAACTAGAATGACAATTTCTCTTCACAATCTATCGCCTTACAAACCCAAGAAGCAATTATCACTGGTCAAAATTTTTTTAATTCAGTATCTCTTCTATAGTCTAACCTTCTCTTGTTATTAATCATAATGTCAATGAATCTAAAACATACACATATTTGATTCCCTGAAATTCCCAATTTGAAAACTGATGTAGCAGCTTCCTAGAGCCTTTCATTCCAACTATGAAGTGCCCCAATTAATCTTGTTTCACTATCCTTCAGATGGGAGAGGTTGTGGGGAGCCTCAGTGGTCATTATGCTGGAACCTCTGATCTATCGCTAAGTAACTGACCTGTGAACTGGAAAAGGCAACCATTTTTCTGATGTTCCTTATTCCAATAATGTGATGGGCAAGAATTCCCTACCAATACCGTGAAGCTATTTACCAAAAAAGTTAATGTTTTAGACAAAAATCAATCAGGATGCACCACTCCTCTCATACCATGAGTGCCATGTTTCCATTAGGAATCAACTTTGTGTCTTTTTTTTCATAGAAGCATTTGTTTACAGACAGTACGAACTATATCACTTTAAAGATCCCTCTTTAATACAGAAATGTACAGGAAAAAAAGGAACCTTAGGGATAATCCAGCCCAAACTGAAAGATATACGTTCAATTTTCTCTAGATGTTTCCATCACACACATGTCCAGCTTCTGCAAAAACATCTCTAGTAAAAGGAAGTTCATTGCAAGGCAACCAATCACATTTCAACAACTATTACAAAGTTCTTATGCAAAAATTAAATTTGTCTTCCTATAATTTTCACCATTTATCTTATTTTTGCCTTCAAAGAATCACCGAGAAAAAGACTTTGATCCTTCCCTTTCTTTCTCTAGACTAAACAATCTCAAATTATTCAACTATTCCATATAAACAGTTTTTCAATTCAGGTTTTTACCCTCTGGACATGTTCCACTAGTCAACATTCTTCTTAAAGTGTAACAAAACAGGCAGTATAGCACAGTGATCAAGAGCACAGGCTTCAAAGCCAAACCTCCTAGATTCAAGTCTGGGTTCTGCTACTTATTAATTGGAACCTTGGACAAGTTAAACTTCTCCATACTTCAGTTTCCACATCTGCAAAATGCAGATGATAATAATAGCAACCATTTCATACAGTTGCTGTGTGAAAATTAAATGGCACTATATAAGTAAAGCATTCAAAACAGTGCCTGGAAAAGAAAAAGTATGCTGTAAATACAGTAAATTCTCCATTAACTGGAACTCAAGCAAACAGTTAACAGAGAGTCTGCTTATATTTATCTGGCATCCCCATGGGGGCTGGATAACTGAGAGTCTACTAGATTAGCAATTCTGAAATCAAGGATGGTCAAACTAGGTAAATAAAACATATATCCCTTAACTTTATTACTCAGTTTCTATGTCAGTTTTGGAAGATATATCATGTTGTATGTTGAGCTTAAAGTCATATAAAATCTTTTAATTTGTTTTTATATATTGTTATATTAATTCGGTTATTCTGAATCTACAATTTATTACCTATTACAATTATAGTCCATTTTTCCAGTCCCTGAGATCTTCTGAGACAATGATTTTGTCACTCAACCATCCACTTCCTTGTTTCCCTTTGTTGGTACATGTACAAGAATATTTTCACAAAAGAAAATTCACTGTGAGGAAGGCAGAAACCCAAGCAACTCTCTAGGATCTAAGAAAGGAGAACCCTGGAAAACACCCACATACATGTATAAAGCTGTGAGATTTTCTAGTTCCAGTTTAAGGGTGAAGAAGGGCCCATTAATCACATAAGTCAAGTAGAGAGCTTGGAAAAGTTAATGTTCAGTCTTTTAAAAGTTCAGGATATAGAAGTCACCAGCCCTACTTCCTTCAGCCAAATTTCAGCCCCCCAACTGCGTCCAAGTTGGAGAGAACTTGCCATGAGCCAAAGCTTTTAATGTCCCTCCTTTTTGAAGGCATGGTGGAAACAATTCCCCAGAACAAAGGAGTTGCGTCAGCAAGCTCTCTGCTCTTTCAAATTGGAAGGACAGTTGATTCACACCATGTGTCAGAGAGAAACACCCATTAGAACCAAGTGAGATAAATATTAGGCCTCCTGAGCTGTTTAATATTAAATTGTAATAAGTCATCTTTATAGCAAATTATTTTTAAAAATATTTTATTTACCCTCTTTCTCATATGCTACTTCCCTTGAAAAGAAATTCTAAGAATTCATAATTCTAAGGTCACATGCTCCACCAAGAAATCATTTTCACATGTTAGCATCCAGAACCAATGATCTGGATCATACTTCCAAAACAACACCTGCCATATCACAATCAGTCCTTGTTATACAGTCTTTTGTGTTCCAAGACAGGAATATGTTAGTGATAGTCATGGTCTTTGATTAAATTAATGCTTCACTTCTGTCATTAACCATCTCTACAATGGAGTCATCTTAATGTGTCTGCTCTAGTCAATAATTTCACCTTATACCTAGACCAAGAAATCAAACACATGTTCAACTACATAAATGATACTAAAACGATTTTATTTTTAATATGGTAAAAGATAAAAATAAAATCAGAAACAACCTAGATCTACATGAACTGATTTGGAAAAATGGTCCTAAAACAATAAAAATAAAATTTAACAAAATAAGTAATATCAAAACTCAAACCACAAAATTAAAATTGGGAAAAAAATTAGCTTAACATGGTTAGAGACATCTTTCTGAAAAGAGAGGTAACTAAAACTGCATGATTGGTTCAATATGCAGAACTAAGAAATTACAATGGGAGATGCAACAAAATGGAAGCATGAGAGGGACCTCCAAAAAACTCCTCTGGAGATTGCAACTAAGAAAACACCTATACCTCAACCAAGGACCCTCTACACAACATACAATCACAGCCAAGAAATTCTTGCATCACATTAAGGTACCTGCAGGTGGGCAGTGAGTTAAACAAAAGAGAAATAAAGGGAAGAGCAGGACTCTGCTGTGAGGGTCTCCACTTGGAACTCTACCACTGGGGGAGGAAGGTGACGGTGGGAGAGCGCTCAGAGCCGCACTCGGTCCACTGGACAGAGAAAAGGAGGCCCACAGGTGGGGTGTGAAATACCGCAACCACATCACCTTGGCCCCAGGAGATGCAGACCAGTCCACAAAACACAGCAGCCAGACTTCACTCCAGTTCTCAGAGAATGCGGAGCAGCTGGGTGGCAAGGAGCCTCTGCGTGAATACTCTGCGGGAAGGAGAAGGAGAGAGGGGGCTTCCTGCGCATTTCTCAGCCCATAACCAGGATGGTTTGAAAGAACAGCATACAGGACTGACCGCAAGGTTCAGGGCAGAATCCGCACACAGAGCAAACCCAAAACAGAAAGGCACAAACACGCCCAAACTCCCTGCATGACCCCTGGAGCCACAGGAAGAAAACAAAGCAAGCCACAAACACCCTCTTGCACAGACCTCTGCCTGCCTAGTATCAACAGTGAATACCAACTGCAGCTGGTAGGGTCTAGAGAGGCTGCAAGTATGAGAAACCAGAGAATTAAAGAAATGGGGACACATGACCCATCAGAAACAGAGCTCAAAGCAATGATTATAAAAATACTTAGGAACTGAATGATAATTTCAACAGAGAGATAGCAAGCATTAAAGAAGACTTACAAACCATTATAAAGGACCAGATAGAGACTGACTACATTAACTGAAATGGAGAACGGAATAAAAGTCACCAAACTAGACACACAGAAGTGTAAAGCAGTGATTTGCCGGAAAAACCAGCAGAAAACACCCATTTAGAACAGAACAGACATGAGAATCCAGAAAAATGAGGAGAGTTTAAGATTCCTCGAGGACAATTTTAAGCAGAAGAATATCAGAATCATAGGTGTTCCTGAAGGGACAGAGGAAAAGCAAGGTATCAAGAAATTATTTGAAGAAACAATGACTGAAAATTTTCCTAACCTGATAAAGGAAATAGACATACAAGTCCAGGATGCATAGGGAATCCCAAACAAGATGATCCCAAACAAGAACACACCAAGACACATAATTAAAATGGCAAAAGTTAACAAAAAAGAGAAAATTCTAAAAACAGCAAGAGAAATGCAAGTAGTAACTTAAAAGAGAGTGCCCATAAAACTATCAGCTGATGTCTCATCAGAAACTTTGCAGGCCAGAAGAGATTGGCAGAAAATATTCAACATGATGAAAACCAAGGATCTACAACCAAGATTAATGTATCCAGGAAGGCTAGCATTCAAAATTGAAGGGCAGATAAAGAGCTTCTCAGATAAGGAAAAGTTAAATACTTCATCACCAAACCAGTATTACAAAGAATGTCAGAAGAACTTCCTTAAGATGGGAGGAGGGATGGGAGAATGGGTAAAATAAGGAAAAGGATGGAGAAATTTAGTTTGTTAACATATAATCAAAAGCAACAAAGAAACAAAACTCATAGACACAGTCAATAATTTAGTAGTTACCTGAGTGTAAGGGTAGGAAGTGGGTGGGAGAGAAGGGACAGGGACACAAATATATGGTGATGGAAAGAGAACTGACTCTGGGTGATGAACACATAATACAGCACATAGAAGATGTAATGTAAAATTGTACACTTGGAACCTATGTAATTTTTACTAATCAATGTCACCCCAATAAATTAAGACAAAAATTACAATGGATAACTGTGAAAAAAGTAAATTGCCTTCCTTTCCAAAATGACCCTATGATTAAAATGTTAGGTATCTATTGTATAGTTTCAAGTAGTCTTGAGGCACAGAGGAAATCTACCTGAGGGAAGGGGCCCTAATCATCCAGGCTCTTTGGAATACATGAGGACTACACCCTAACGCAGTACTGAACCACAGGTAACCACAGCCCTGCCAAAGCTGAACTCTAATTTACCCAGCTCTGTCCTGGACTGGATTAAGGAGCTCAGTGCCACTCTATCTGCCTAAAAAAGGAAAGAAGTGGGGGGAGGCAGGGACAAACCTTCTCTCAGGGAAGATGAGGTTATCTAAAACCTCTTCCTAGGGAAGATAAGTTTATCTAAAAACCTCCTCCTAGGGAAGATAAGGTAATCTAAAACCTCCTCAATATTTTTTTACCACCATTTAGTCCAAAATTACAAGGCATGCCAAGGGAAAGAATCACATAACTAAAAGTCAAGATCCACAGATGATCCAGATACTGAAGGTACCAGAACTTTAAAATGGCTATGATTAATATGACAAGAAATAAAAGGAAAAAGATCAACAATCTAGATGAAAAAAGGAGAATTTCACCAATGTCTTGAAATCTGTTACCTAAAAATTAAGGAAAAATTCAGAAAAATTAAGGAGAAATTCATAGATAGTTTATCATCAAGAGGATTAGTGAACATAAATCAATAAAAAATATCTAGGTTGAAACATAAAGAGGAAAACAAAAGGATGTAAAATATAGAAGAATTAAAGAACATAAAATATATGAAACATAGTCGAAAGTCTTAATACAGCAGTTCTCAATTTTTTTGGCCTAAGAATATTTTCATACTCTTAAGAAACAGTCAGGCCCCCAAGGACTTCTGTATATGTAGTATATTTATTGACATTTACTATAGTAGAAATTAAAACCAAAAAATTAAATATTAGTATACACAAGCACATATTACATTAGCCATTTAAAATAATGATGTCCTCACATGTTATATAACCCCTGGGACATTACACTATATTCTGCAAGAATATAAGTAACAGCAAATAACTTCTTAGTGATATAAAAACAGTGTTGAATTTGTGACTCTTTTGAAAGGGGTCTAGTCTTTCTATATTAGGACAATAAGCAATATTTAAAGATATCAGAGTCATTTATTCCCCAAAACTCATAAAAGCCATCAAACTACAATTTCAAGCCCTACAAACACTAACCAGGATAAATACAAAGAAAACTACACCTAAGTACTTCATAGTAAAACTGTGGAAAACCAAAAACAAAGGAGAAAATATTAAAGGAACAACGTTTAGATTTAAGAGTTGACTTTGTAACAGAAAAGATAAGACAACAATTGAATCATATGTTGAAGTGCTAAAAAAAATAAAGGCCAGCCTAGAATCCTAAAAGTAGTTAAAAAAAAAAAAAATTTCCTTTTAAACATTAAAGCAAGCAATGTAAAATGGTGCATTACCATGGAAAAGTTTGGCAGTTTATCAAAAACTAAAATTAAAAATAAAATTACTATACGATCCAGCAATTCCATTTCTGTATATTCAAAACAATTGCAATTGGGGACTCTAAGAAGTACTTATACATCTATATTCATAGCAGCATTATTTAAAAGAGCCAACAGGAGGAAGCAATCCAAGTGTCCATCAACAGATAGATAAATAAAATGTGGCAAACATACAATTGGATGTATACTATAAGGATGACTAGAAAGAAAGGAAATTCTAACACATGCTACAACCTTGATGAACCTTGAAAACATTATGTTAAATGAAATAAGCCAGTTGCAAAAGGACAAATACTATAATTTCACTTACATAAAGTGACTAGAGTAGTCAGATTCCTACATACTAAAAGTAGAACGCCAGCTGCCAGGGGCAGGGGATAGGGGAGAATGGGGAGTTATTGTTTAATGGATGCAGAGTTCTAGTTTGGGAACATGAGAAACTTTCTGGAGATGAATGATGGTGGCGATGGCTGCATAACAATATGAATATACTTAATGTTACTAAATTGTGCACTTACAATAGTTAAAATGGTAATTTTTAATGTAAAATTCACTGTATACAATTTCAAAAGAATTAAGGTGAAATAAATATATTTTCATATTAACAAAAATATGAAAGAATGTATCAGTAATAGGCTTGCACTAAAAGCAATGCTAAAAAGGGTTCTTCATGCAAAAAGAAATCTCAGAATGAAGCATAGAAATGTAGGAGGAAAAGATAATCAACCCAAAAAAGGTAAACATAAAAAATGCTGATACTACAAACTAATAAGGATAATGTCTTGTGAGTACTAACTGACATACAAAATTAAAATTCATGACAGCAATAGCTTAAGAGGAGGTAGAAGGTAAATAAAAATAAAGTGTAATATAATCCTAACAATGTCAAGGAAGTGATAAAAACATTTATATTATATTATACTCTAATCAGTCAAGGATGCATGTTATAATCCTTAGGAGAAGTCCTAAAGATCAGAAAAAAAAAAGAGGAACCAATAAAAATCCAAAAAATATATCAGGAAAAGAAAATCCAGCTGGAATAAGACAAACATTCCTAAAATTTGTATGGAACCACAAACGACTGCAAACAACCAAAGCAATCTTGAGAGGGGGAAAAAAAAAAAAGCTAAAGGAATCATGCTCCTTGATTTTAAACTATACTTCAAAGCTATAGTAATCAAAACAATATGGTATTGCATAAAAACAGACTCATAGATCAATGGAACAGAATAGAGAGCCCAGAAATAAATCCATGCATATACGACCAATTAGTTTACAACCAAGGAGCCAAGGCTATACAGTGGGAAAAAGGCATTCTCTTCAATATATGGTGTTGAGAAAACTGGACAGCAACATGTAAAAGAATGAAACTGGACCACTATCTTAAATCATGCACAAAAATTATCTCAAAATAGATTAAAGACTTGAATGTTAAAACTTGAAACCATAAAACTCCTTGAAGAAAATACAGGTAATGAGCTCCTTAACATCAGTCTTGGTGATCATTTTTTTTTTATTTGACACCAAGAACAAAGGCAATAAAAGCAGAAATTATTAAATAAAACTACAATAAACCTAAAAAGCTTCTGCACAGCAAAGAAAACCATCAACAAAATGAACAAGCAACCTATAAAATGGGAGAAAATATTAGCAAATCATGTATCTGATAAGGGATTAATGTCCAAAATATATGAAGAACTCATAAAATTCAACAGTTAAAAAAAAAAGTCTGATTTTAAAATGAGCAGAGGAACTGAATAGCCAATTTTCCAAAAAAGACATACCAATGGCCAACAGATACATGTGAATGAGGTCAACATTAATAATCATCAGGCAAATCAAAACCACAATGAGACATCACTTCACATCTATCATAAGGGCTATTATCCAAAAGACAATAAATAACAAGTACTGGCAAGGATGTCGAAAAAAGGAAACCCATGTGCACTGTTGGTGGGAATGAAAGAATGGATAAAGAAAATTTCATGCATGCACACACACAGGCACAATGGAGTATTAGCCAGCCATGAAAAGAAGGAAACCTTGTCATTTGCAACAACATGGATTGACCTTGAGGGAATTATGCTAAGTGACAAAGAAAGACAAATACCACATGATCTCACTCATATGTGGAATCTTTAAAATTGAAAAAAAAAAAGATTATAATACAGAAAACAGATTGATTGCTGCCAGAGACAGGGAGTGGGAAAGGGGTGGGGGTGGGGGTGAAATGGATGAAGGGGGTCTAAAGGTACAAGCTTCCAGTTATAAAATAAGTAAGTCATGGGATGTGATGTATAATATGGTGACTACAGTTAACATACTGTATTGCATATATGAAAGGTTGCTAAGAGAGTAGATCTTAAAGGTCTCATTAGAAGAAAAAGAAATCACAACTAGTTGTGTGGTGACAGATGTTAACTAGACTTCTTTTGGTAACCATTTCACAATTTATACAAATATTGAATCATATATACCTGAAATCAATATAATGTTATTAGGTGATTATACCTCAATTTTTTAAAAAGTCCAGCAGACATCACTAATCCACAGTATCACTGAACACCAGAAAACAAGATACTCAAGAAAATATGAGCCAAGAATTTTCAGTTCAACCAAGCTTCCTAATCTTTGAATATAAAGCCTACAGAGTAGTCATTCTACACATACGATAATTCAAAATTATTGGTCATATCAGTCCTTCTTAAGACAACTGCTAGAAAAGGAACTCCAACCAAACTAGGTAACAAGAGAAAGTGCTACAAAAAAGATAAGCAGTAACAAGTGAACATACTGAACTGATACTCAAGACAAAAACAAGATTAGATTAAGAATGACAAAACATAGTATATAAAAATGGCAAGTGAAAATTATACAACTAATAAAAATAACAGAGAAAAAGTAAAATAAACTAGTAGAATGCCTCATACCTAACAACTGGGAGTCAAAGCTAAGCAAATCAAGTTCAAGTCTGTAATTTCTAATCTAAAATCCCTGGAGCAGAAATGTTTCATAATTCATAATTCTGTAGATTTTTTAAAAAGCAAATAAACACAGTGCATATATCATACATTATATGTGAGGTCTTAAGCATTCCATAATCAATCTCAATTAGGGTTGTGCAGCAAAATGCAGTAATAGCCACACAAGTGGTAAATATAAAGACTACCACTATCCCATGTCAACACGTGTCAGATTTTATTTCCAAATGTATTTAGGCAGGTTTTGACAACAAATGGTTTTCAGAGCCTTTGGGACTTTCAAATTACAAATCAGACATAAATGAGCTAGCAGAATTCTAAGCATATTAAGACTACAAAGTAAAACACTAAGATAATATTATAATTAATATTTATTAACAGTAGTAAAGAAAAGAGAGGGGAAGGGTATAAATAAATTTTATACTATTGATGTCAGATGAGGAACCAATAATTGCTATCTTTAAAAAAAAAAAGAGTAAGGAGAATAAGAGGGACTGGGAATACAATACGAAAAGAACCCCAAGAATAAAATCCAATTTCTGTAAATTCAAAGAATAAAAGAGATCGTGAGCTATGGGCTCATAGTAGTATCCCCCTCCACCCTCAAAAAAAAAAAAAAGATTCTTTTTACTTGATACTAAGTTATTTTTAAATGATGACTACCCTGCTCTCAATTCCCAGGTTATTATACTGGCAGAATGATTTGCTGATAATAACAAAAGTCACTAGGGGGCAGCAGAACACAAAGAGTGGAGCACAATTAAAACACCAATGAATATGCAAAATCTGCTTTTAAGAGACTCATTGTTTCCATTTTTTTTAAATTTTATTTTGAAAAAATTTCACACTGCACAAATACAGAGAACTCCTGTATAGCCTTTATGAAGAATTCACCAATTTGTAACATTTCTGCCATATTTATTTTATCATTCTCTTTCTATATATGTATGTCTATGTTTATTTTTCTAAACTATTTGAGAATATGTTGTATACCTATAAGCCCCAAAATCTTCAGTGTGTATTTCCTCTCTTATCTAACTATAGTATACTCATCAAAATCAAGAAATGTACATTGATAAAATTATAAGCTAACCCACATTTCAATTTTGTCCACTGTCTCAATAATATTCTTCAGAGCATTTTCATTTTTTGGAAAGTACCCAGTCCAGGATCATGTATTACATTTAGTTACCATGTTTCTTCAGTTTTCAGTCATCCAAACTAGCAGTTCTCAAACTTTTTATATAGAGAACTCCTTTACACAAAGAATTTTTGTTTATATGGATCATATATATGTCGATATTTACTGGATTATTAGAAGTTAAAACTGAGAAATTAGAAAATATTAAATGATTCATTTAAAATTAACAAAAACTCATTACATGTCAATAAATGTATTTTATGAAAGATAATTACACATTCCAAAACAAAATAAAAATTCAAGAGCTGGTTTTACATTTGTGCAAACCCCTTTGATATCTGGCTTAACAGAAGACATCTGGATGCTGTAACCACTTCTACATTCAATGTGTGGGTTTGGTTGACATATAAGATAACCCAGCCTCATACATATGTAGTTTTTAAAGCCCTTTCAGATAATTAAACGTGTGTATGAATTTTTAATACAACCTCAAAACTCCACAAGTTTTTATTAAAAATGAACTTTTACCCATGTATGATTTTGTAACACCAGGCATTGGTCATTTGAAAAATACTGGTTAGGCAGGTCTTCCAATGTTGACAAAGCACATTGTACAATAGCAAAAAATTACATTCATTAATATCACCATCCAGTCTACTAGACTTATCAATTCACTTCGTGATATACCATATTTTGCTGTGTATAATGTGCTCCCATGTATAATGGGCACCCACATTTTTGGCCCAAACTTTCAGAGAAAAAATCTTTCATTTTAATTTTTTAATTCACATTTTTATTTGTTTATATTTAGGTACTTGTTTTTTGTATTACAAAGGCATTTTAGCATTTGGTTTTTAACATAATTCATATATGAAATATAAAACTGAAAGCAACAAAAAAACAAAAACTCATTGACATAGTCGATAGTTTAGTGGTTACCCCAGGGTAAGGAGGGAGGGGCATGGGGGAGGAAAGTGGGGGAGTCAACTATATGGTGATGGAAGGAGAACTGACTCTGGGTGGTGAACACATAATGCAACACAAAGACAATGCACTGTAGAATTGTATACCTGGAACCTAAGTAATTTTTACTAATCAATGTCACCCAAATATATTTAAAAATAAAAGCAAACTGATTATCATATTCCAGGGTATTACTTTGCATACAGATATCATTATTGATTTCTAAAGTTACACTTTTAACTCATAAGCATAAATAAAAGAACTAAAAACATTTATATAGATATGGAACGAGTACTACCCATGTATAATATGCGTCCTTATTTTTCCCTCTCAAATTTGGGCAAAAAGGTATGCATTATCCATGGCAAAATAGGCATGTAAATGTGTAATCACAATGTTGTATGCCTGAAATTATTTAATATAATATTGTACATCAACGGTAATTGAAAAATAAATTTTAAAAAATATGTATCACCACCCAGTCTCATAAGAAAAGTTTGTTAAGTATCTAAAATCTTTAGGAAGGCAATAGGCCACATCTGCATATAAACAGGCAGCAACAGTAAATCCCACGTGTAGAGTAAATAATAAATCAATCATTCTGTAGAATATAATAATAAAGATGGATTTAAAATCCAATCATAATAAACAATATTACAATATGACTATATACATCAGAAAGGCTACAATAAAAAATAGCGACATGACCAATGTGAGGAAGCAGAGAAACTAGATCTCTCATAAATTACTGGTGAGAATTTAAAATGGTATAGCTAGTCAGGAAAATAGTTTAGCAGTTTCTTTTTTTTTTTTTTTTGTAGTATGTGGGTAGTACCCTGGCTGGGAATCGAACCCAGGCCACAGCGCTGACAGCGACAGTGCCGAAGCCTTAAGCCACTACACCACCAAGGAACTCTCGGCAGTTTCTTAAAAAACTAAACATACACTTATCATACAATCCATCAACTGCACTCCTGGGCACTTATTCCACAGAAATGACCAATTACATTGACCAAAAAATACACAAATCTGTACATGAATGTTCATGGCAGCTTTATCCATAATTGCCAATGAAAAGTTCTTTCTCTGCTTAACACCGAATACTTGGTGTCTTTACCAACACCAATTCTCTAATTCTCTGACCAAAAGGGTTCCCACAATTCAATTTAATTCTGAAGCCAATGTCAGACCCCACAAGTTAAGGGTTCAGTCCCACAAAACTGCCCCCACTTCAGATACCAGGCATAAATGAGGTATCCAGGTCATCCACACTTTTCCTCATGGGCAGCTACAAATTCACAGGCTACCATACCTACCCCACTTCCCCAAGGTTCATATATAACACAATATAAATATATATAGTGTATATGTACATAAATAATAATAAACATTACAGTATTTATAACTAACATTTATTCTATGTTTAGTATTACACTTATAAACTATCCTAAATACTTTTATATATTATCTGGCTTAACCTCAAAAACACCCCATGCTATAAGGTAATAGTATTACCTTCATTTTACATATAGAGAAACTGAGTCACAGATAAGCTAAATTATTTGACAAGACATAGAGCCATTACTAACAATGATACAAAATCCCACGCTCATTTATTTCTTGATCTCACTATTAAAAATGTATATCTACTATATATAGAATAGAAATGTACATATTATATAAATTGCTGCCCCATACACAATATATATAACATTATGTAACATTATAAAAATACATGTTACATATACACAAAACTTTTTATATGCATATTTGTGTACCTGTGTATACTTTTCTATTACATAGAAAATACTATAAAAAATGTAGAACACATTGTCAGCAGGTCAACATGAGAGCCCCGTGCTGCACTGCAGTCTTACCTACCACCAACTTCACCCTCATGTGTTTTCAGGTGCTTGTTCATGGTAAGCTAATAAATTAAATTGTTTTCCTTAAGTTAATTCTTACTGAGTTTCTGTCACTTGCAACAAGAAGAATCCTAAGTAATATAAATATGTATTATTTTCATAATCAGAAATGGAAAAAAGTTTCTATCCTATTTATTTCTGTTTTTTAAAAAATTGTATATATGTAACATGTTATATTATTAAAATATAAACTGCTAAAAAAAATAAATAATAGTTTCATCAATAACAAGAACATGCCTTGCAATACAATGAGTTTTCCAAATTTCCAAATACCCCATGCCAATAAAATCAAAATATGTAAAAAAATTATTTCTTTCACTAGAGCAAAACAGTATTAGAAGAAATTCTTCCATCAGTTTACAAAACAAACTGTTTATACTAAGATTTTCTACAGCATTTTTTGTTGTTACTCGTCTGTATTATTTTCCTCTATGTACCTTCAGAGCAGCATATGTAGGATGAAACTGCTTTAGGAGAGGTAAAAGATTCAGTTTCCTAAAATATTATATGAGTATCTTAACCTTGAAGAGTTACTATACACTCTTAGTTGCATTCATGTAATTTGGCAAAATGATAAAAGTGTCCTTCAACAGATATATAGCAGATTAAGTAACAGGAGATAGAATAAAACCTAATTCTAAAGTGACCGGTTTTCACTTTAAAATGCTACCTTAGGGTATCTGACACCAAATTTCATTGACTTAATGGCAGTATTTGATGTGTTTGCTTTATCTAAAAAAAGAAGAAATCAAAGAAAGAAGTAAAAACTGGCCCTCAGTATCCCTTTACAATGATGTTTCCTCACTTGTGTAACAGCTCAAATTACAGACCATCTAAGGTTGCTATTAAGTATTAAACAGGACAATGAACTAAGTCATTACTACTTGTTAAATTGAAAAAAAAAAAAAAAACCACTCCATTTAAATCACTGTCAGTCAGATTTGGGGGGATTTTTTGTTATGTTTTACAGGGATCAAATCTCTGACTCTATTACTGCGCCCAGTCCTTCTATAACTAGTGGCACATTAATCTTTTTATGGTTAACAGTATGGCTTCCATTGTACTATACTTCTGTCCCTTGGAAAAAAAAAAACTCAAATCTTGATTCCACATTGAGAATTCTAAATAAAATCTAGACACCTGAGCTTAACAGTCTAGTACTTCCACAATAACACCAACATTCCTATCCCTCTTTTCTTCACATGCCTCCTCTCCATAATGTTTCCTCCTCTCCAAGCAAGCTGAAAATTTTTTAACCTGTAAACAGCCTGACTATCATCAGGATGGGCTAGGCTATGCTACTGTAATGAAGAACCTCAAAATCATTGGCTAAAAACAACAAAGATTTACTTCTTGCTGATGGTATATGTCCACATGGGTCAGCAAGAGACTCTGGTGCACAATGCCCTAACTCTAAGCATCAGCCAACATCTAGAGTCGTTGTCAGCAAGACTTTTCTACAAATGGCCAGATAGTAAATATTCCCAGCTTTGTGGGACATATGGTCACTGTCACAAATATTCAATTGTGCTGTTGTAGTGCAAAAACAGCCATAGACAATACATAAACAAATAAGCATGGCTATGTTTCAATAAAACTTTTAACAAATGCAGGCAGCTGACCATATTTGGTCCACATGCCAATCAGAGCACTGCTGGTGACTGTGAAAAAGTGGGAAAAAAAAAAAAAGTATAGTGATACACAGGCTCTTAAAACTTCTATAAGTGACTCATTTCACTTCAGCTCAAAGTAATTCACATGGCCACACCCAACTTCCAAGGAGATAGGATACAACATGTGCCTGGAAGGAGAAAAAGAAATTCTGGGTAAATAATCCTAATGAATACCATCACAAAGTATTTTCTTGGTCACTTTGTTTCCACCTACTAGAATGCCCATCTCTCCTTTTTCTACAAATACAAATACTAACAATCTCTCAAGATTCAATCCAAATGTCATGGTCTCCAGAAGCACTCCGAGTGTCCAAAGCCTCTGCCCCATCACCTCCCAAAGCCCGCTCTTGTCTAACCTTTCTTAGTGCAAGTGTTTTCTACATTAATAAATTCAATCTTGCTAGGACAGATATTATGTGCGAGGGGGAACCAAAAACAACCCAGAATTTATTTATGAAAAAATTTGTATTTATTCTTACATGTTTAAACTTCAGTCACCTTCAAAGTACTCTCCGTTTGATGCAATATAACCTTATTAAGATACTTTTTTCACTGCTCACAACAATGTCTGAACTCATCCATTTTGATGCCTTTTAGTGCTTCTGCCATTTTTTGTTTCACCTCTTCCACAATGGCAAAACTTTTCCTTTTAGAAACTTTTCTCACCCAGGGAAACAAAAAAAAAGTCACATGGGGAGAAATCAGGTGAATAAGGAGGGTGGGGCACAGGGGTCAAAAGCTGCTAAACACTCAGGCAGTGTAGGCAGGTGCACTGTCATGCTTGCTGCTTGTTGTTCGAGCAAATCACCCATCATGAAATGGGCCAAGGGGTTAAGAGTCTCCAAAAATAATTCACTGAAGCTGAACACAGCCTCTCACAACAACGCCAGCTGGTACACTGATGCAGATGGGTTCCTAGAACACTCACCTAGAGAAGGAAGCCTATACTACAAGGGGCCTGCCCTCCAGAAGATAATTTCGGGCTTTTCTGGATCTCCCTCATGTTATTAATCTTCGTACTGCAAAGGGCTTAGTGCTATGCCTTAAGAGGAGTTCAATAAATACTTGTAGGATGAATGAAAGTATTACTAGTTTCTCTGGGTTTTGTTTGTTAGTTTGAGAATTTAAAGTGGCATATAAAGATACAAACAATATGACATTAAGTAAAACTAAAATAGGAGAACACTCAGTACAAACGGTAGCAACCTAAGATCAGAAGTGAAGATGATACACAAGATGTATATTAAGAAATCATATGTCTATTCTGAAAGTAAGACCAAAAGTAGCCAAACAGAAGAAACAAAACGAGATCCACCTTATCAATCACAATATCAATAAGAAAAAGAGCTGCTCAGAACAGGTATAAAATTAAATAAGGACTCTTTAAATAAAAGTTTTTTTTTAATAAAGTAAGATATTCTGTAAAACAAAGGACCAATAAATGCTTTTCTAAACAATAGGGCCAGCATGCAGAAGATACTGAAAGAATAATATTAATCAGAAAATATTTATTTAAAGATATATTATGTCCTCTGCACCAGCCTGGATGTCAGAAGGAATACAGAGAAATTATAAGACAATCTTTAAACTAGGAGGTAGAGAAACAAGACATACAAAATGAAATGATTAAGTACTAAGACTATGCCATAATTCAAACATGTATGGATTTACATCCCAGACACTATATTCGACACCATGCTAAAACAATAATGAATAAAATACTATCCCTATTTTCAAGAAATTCACAGCAAAGTATCAGAGGAGAACGATACAAACTATAATACAATATAATGAATACGCTGATAAAGATTTTTATAAAGTGCTATGTGACCCAGGATAAGAAAATAATTGTTTCTGCTTCTAAGGAGAAATCAAGGATGATTTCATTGGAGAAGTTATTTGAACTGTTATGGTGTGCTACAACTTAACTATAAAGAGCCTACAGTAAGCAAGAGAACCAACCAGTAAAGATGTGATCTGGATTTCAGAAAAGGTTATGGCAATGGTATGGAAAATGGACTGACCAGCAAACTATGTAACACTAGTTTCTCAGGGCAAGACTATATCTGTCCTGTTTGTTGATACACTCAGTGCTGCACAGAGCACCTCACATATAAATAGATGTGAAGTGAGTATATATTTGTTGAAAAAATAGAAAAGATAGAAGCAGAGACTCCAGCAAGGAAACTGCTAAACAAGTAAGCACAGGGCCTGCATTAGGGGTAAGTGGGGGTTACATCCACACTGAGTTAAGTCTTTATTTATATAATAAGATTTATGGCTTATGAACTATAGGAACTTAGAGGAAAAAAGCTAGAGACTAGAGAAAAAATCTGATCACAAAGAACTCAAAGTCAGAACAACTATCAGACAAGCTTTAATGTATCACATCAAATGTATCACATTTAATGTATCACTAGTTGATTCTCTAACTAGTATTGACTAAGAATTCATCTCAGAGGATCTTTAAAAAGCCTATATGCCTCAATCTCTGAAGTTTTCTTTCTTCTTAGCTTCCCTAAGAGATAGTTTTAAAGAAAATTTAAGATTATAATTTAGTTTTAATCATAATACCAACTTGAAGAAGGTTCTAGTTAAGATCTGAGATTCTTGAAACAGCACTATAAATTCAAAATTCTAAAAGGAAGACCCATTATAAGCCATCTGAGCTAAGAGAGACATGACTAAAAGAGTTTTTAATATTTGATATCCATATTTTCCTATTCAAGCCAAGATAAGCAAGACCTTAAACAAATATTTTATGAAAGGATAATACTTACCTGATAGTGTTTTTCTAATATAGAATAATGGTTTTGATATAGCATAGTAGTGAAGAGCAAAGACACTAGATGCACACGCCCTAGATTCAAATTCCAGTTCCTTTGCCTAGCCCTGATCTCTGCATTATTCAGTTCTCTGAGATTCTTGTTTCCTCATAGGATTGTAATTAATGAGCTAATATGTATTAAAACTGCTCAGAATAGGGCCTAGCACAAATTAAGTATGCAATAAATGTTACTGCTGTTATTATTTAAAATATCTAGCACAAAATATGTGATAAGTTGAATGTGATAGCTAGTCATTTAACCTATGTATGAGCCTCGCAAACTACCAAGCATCAACATTTCAATTAGCAACATTCTGGAACTAGACATTCTTAACAATATATATCCTTCAGGGATATCAAGACTCTTCCATATTCTTGATACTGGCAGAACCCTGAGCAGGTTATGATCCCATTCTTTGTTTCAGTTCACTACTCAGATCTTCATGTAAGCTTTTTCTCCAGCATCCTGAAATGAGTCACAATCTCTCCATTGAATTCCTGATTTAGCCTCTTTTATACACTGCGCTGGCAGATTCTGGGTGTGGTGCCATGTCTGGCACCATCTCTTCTGAGAATGCTGATGTGGTGGAATTCAGCTGTACTTAGGCTGGTTTACCTTGTAATTTTCCACTGTTTCTTTGTTAAAATGTGCAAAAGCACAAAACATAGTAAGGTCTATATTTAGCACTACCAAGCTCCCTAAAATCCCGAAGGAACTAAGACAGACCTTTGTCAAGCATCTTCTAAGAAGCAGTATTGATAAGTCCCACCCAGATTACCAATCATGTGAGACTTAATTTATCCAACTACAAAATGTTAAAAGTACCATTTTTCACCTAAGATCCCTAATTCAAATGCACCTGACATATTGTTATCTATACTATAGACATACTAATATCTATAATAGCATTGTCATTATTAAATAAGCTAACATATAATACATCAAGCTCCAATCAATACATGCTACTTTCTTTCTACCCTTCCTCTCCCTACTTCATCCCCACCTCCAGGGAATATATGATGAAAAAGCTTAGTAGAGAGAGTAGGTAAGGTGTGTGTGGATAGCTTGCTGGGCCACAACTTGGAGACACCGGGTTCTTGACAACTCAACATCTTCTGAGGTAAATGTGAATTAATTATATCAGTTTCCTACTTCTTAATTTTATCTATGCCTCCCAAGTTTCTAAAAGGTGGGTATAGTAACATGTTTAATGTTTATATCAATGATTAACATTATCAGAAAGAAAACTACTTCATTTGTGGTTCAGAAGTCAAAATGTCTACCTGTCAGGCAGAATGTGAAAATCAGAACTAGTAACTGATAACATCAAACTTAATTTTCTCGCAACCATATAAGAAAAAGCCAATTTGATGCCCAAAGAGGAAAATCTATATAAAGTAAATACTGCAAATGTTAATAATTAATTAATTATTGAATCTAGATGGTTGTTATTTTCATTTTTTTGTAAATTAGGAGTTTTGCTTAATAAAAAGTTGGGGCAGCAAATGGCAGGGCAGCAGAACTTGACCTGCTGGTACAACTAACACTCCCAGAGTTCAGCAGGAAAAAATTACTGTTTACACCACCTAATTAACAGAAAGCAAAGTCTCCATGATTTTTTTTCCTCTTTATAAACTTCGAGTCTTTTACCAATCTACCTAGATACTCACAGACCCCCTCTGAGGCTGCCACACTCAGAGGAAGGACACAGGGCTAATGAGGAAAAGGAGTTGCCATCTGGCAGCCATCAATCCCCTTGTTTTCTAACATAGTTGAAATGCATTGGTGTGTTAAGTGTATTCTCAGCTCCCAACACATAAATAACACCTCTACTTTAAGGGAACATCAGAATCCTTCAGAGACTGAGATAATTTTTAAAGTTTTTAAATCCAAGAAGGAAAATACTGAGTACAATCAAATAAACCTCCTAAGAAAACAAAATAGTAAGACAGAAGCAGTAAGTAGTAAATTTCTACAATCTAAGTAGCAAAAAGAGGGTTTTTCACCTAAATAAAAGTAAGAAAAGATTTCTGTATTCAGTGTTCCATTAATAATTCAAACGCAGGGAGGATCTACCCACAACATGCCCTTTAAGAGAAAACAAACTTAAAATAATGTAAAAATGGGGACTATTTACAAAGCTCAATAATTAGCTTATTAAAAGGTCTCTCCAACACTTTCTGAAACCTAAAGCATCCCACAGAAAGCCACACTTTCAGCCTACTCTAGACTCTTAAAATTTAAATTAAGCATTTTGAACAAGCTGTTCATATCTCCTTTCTTAATGTAGGATGCAAGATCAAAGTAGTCCATTTTAATCCAAAACTGCTCAGTAGAAAACAAGACTCTAGAAAATTAAACTAGAGGATTACTAAGCACTAACAAGCAATCTGGAGCTGGAATACACATCCCAGTATGACTACAACCTCTCTGGGTAGATTTTTAAAGCCACTTAACTTTACCTGTATGCTTAAATACTAACCATACTTTCTGAACTGAAGATAGGTTTATTAAAAATAAACTTAAAACCCAGGGTGATGTAAATGCTTAAACAAATAAGGATGACAGAACAAACATAGCTGGGAGGGACTCAATATCCAAATGATATACTCGTACCTCCAATACTTAGTGGATAAGCAATCCTTGGTGAAGTCATCTTTTTAATCCTTGGAGTACTCATCTACTGTATATCTAATTACAAACTATCAAATCTGGCTTTACTACAGTAAATATCAAAGGAAGTGAACACACAATAAGTCAACATGAGATGTACTTCAGCAACCAACCATGTAAATTTTTGCCTGTAATCTTGAATTCACTGGAATTTAGATTCCATTTCTCAGGGTATATCTCGGTTAAACACTTCTGAGAGCATTTACATGTACACTGAAGGCAGACTAACAGCTATTTACTGGCAATTTTCAAGTCAAATGTAATCATTAGTAACATCACAATGAGAAAAAAATCTTGATTCAAATACCAGCTCTATCACTTAGTAGCTGTAGAGCCTTCGGAAAGTTACCTAACTAATCTGATATAAAATAGTGATAATGACATCTAAGCCACAAGACATGGCTTAACTTTGGCTGCTGTTATAACTGAATCTGGTCTCAGGATTACTTTGAAAATTAAATAAAATAATATTTGCAAACAGTAAGGTATATGAGACAAAGTAGTGATTAACACTCAAATGTAATTTCCTTAACCTTATCATTATTACTAGATCTTCTTATTTCAATATCACCCTCTTGTTTTGAACTTTATCCTCCCTAGCAAAAGCCTATAAGATGTGCTATTAGTAACAGTGAAAAACACAATATAGTAAGAAAAATATTGCCATTTACTTAGTATTTACTATTAGCCACACACTGAGCTAACTACTTTATATAGTTTATATCACTTACTGCTTACAACTTTTCATTAGGTGGTTATATCATTCCAGTTTACAGTAAAAACAACTGAGGCTAAGAGGTTAGATAATCTCCCCAAAGTCAATTGGTTACTAAAATC
Organism: Lyroderma lyra; assembly: GCA_004026885.1. Lineage (NCBI taxonomy): Eukaryota > Metazoa > Chordata > Mammalia > Chiroptera > Megadermatidae > Lyroderma > Lyroderma lyra. The sequence continues at coordinate 68,948 of PVJL010003955.1, forward strand.
ACAGTTACTTTTGTCCTACCAACTATCTTTCCACAGTGACTACTTTCTCAGAGAAGTGTAAAATGCTCAGTCTAGAGGGGAAGAAAGAATTAACAAGTCAATTCTATAATTATGTGATAAACTCTATAACGGAGTTATGAACAACGTTCTTCAGAAGCACAGAAAATGAACTGCATAACTTATGAAGAAATTAGGAAAAAAGAGATGACAGACATGTAAGAGGGCCTTGAAGAGTAAGTATAGTTGTCAAGTGAAATATGACTGAAAGGACAATCCTTGCAAACAAGTCAGTGAGATATCAATGGAAATCATTAAGCAGAGCTTCAGGCAAAAACCGTTTAGGGTTAATTCAACTAGGAGATGAGCCCCTTTTGCCACTGGGAAGGTGAAGTTTTGAAGTAGAAAGATGACGGTATATAAGAAAAGATGCCAGAATAATCTGCACCTATAGGACATAGGCAATAAATTGGTAGAGATTATGTGAGACATACTGATAAAATGAAAGAGAAGGGAATGCTGAGGAAACTAAAACCCAGCCCCAATCTCCCCACTGGAGCCATGGTGTGCCAGCAGGAGGTGCTCTAAATCTCATTCCAAAAGGAAGGTGTCCACCGGTCCAAGGCTGCTCCCTGGTATTACGGATGAAAGATAAATACAAATTTATGAACAACTCATCACCTCCCTCTAACCACAGCCATGTTGTTCAGTAAATTCATTAACCATAATACTGAGAAATCCTACCGCATGCTATAGAGCTGCTCTTGTTAGAAGCAGATCAATTTTGATTAAACACAGATAACCTCCCATTTGATTTCTGAGTTGGAGCTCCTATTTGAAACCACTGTTTCTCTGTCTATGGCATCTTAATTATGTACAGCATGACTCTCCAAACTGGCAGTCACATGGGCCTCTTAACCTAACTATCAGTGGCTCTGGAATGATAACTGTCTAGCTCTGAGGTGACACTCCCTCCAAAGTTCCCCAGAGGGAATGTCAAACAACCCTAAATGTAATATTGAAGTTTAGTGATTATCACCCAACTATTTTGGTTAGATATGGAGCAACAAACAAAAGAAGAAAGTTTATTTACATAAAATCCACTAAAAATCAAAAACACTTTAATCCATTCCTACAACTTTACAAATTTCCATTTCCTTTGTTCACTTCCTAGAGAAAGTGCTGACAGATTACGACCTAAGCATAATAAGCAAACAAATGAGCTCAGTGACTGTTATTTGATAAATTACCCAAATAAACACTGAGTACCTACCATGACTCATTTATTATAGTAGGGTGTTAGAAATAAGGAATTCCTAACCTGTTCAGGAAACAAATGTCAACAACCATACATAATGAGCTAACTGCTATAACAGAAATCTAAGAGTGTGAAATGTTAAGTAGAAAAGAAATAACAGAGAAGTTCTAACAGGAATGGAGTCAGGAAAATATCAACCAGAAGAGATGCCATCTCACCTGGACCTTGAAAAAAATACTAGGAATTTATCCAGTGGAGGTAAAGGGAGGAAAGGAGAGAGATGAATTTCTTTAAGAATAACAAGTAGTCCAGTGTGGCTGTGGTTCTCAACCCTAGCTGGAAAGGGGAGAAATCCTGAACACATAATTTTATACCACATCACAGATGTTTCTGAGGTACAGCCAGGTTTGAGAAGTACTGGGCTACAAAGACAGATATTTGGGGTTGGGAGATGGGGTTGGGGGAGGAAGAGAGTGAGAGGTCAGCCTGGAGCTAGACTGCCAAGGCCTCAAAAGTCAGGCTAGACCTCTAAGAGGCCCTCCCAAAACTATTACAAAATTCTATGATCATTATTTTGATGAAAGGAATTATGTGTTTCATCACATTTGTAGTCTGGTTTCCCTCCAAAAAATAAGAATCTCTTTTGTAAGCAATAAATTATCTGAGTTTTCAAACAGAGTAATGACATAAAAATTATTCTTTACTGTGGTAGGCAGAATAATGTCCCTGCGCAAAGATGCCCATGTCCTAATCTCCAGAACCTGTGACTATACTAGTTTACATGGCAAAGGGAAATTAAGGTTGCTGATCAGCTGTGAGACAGGGCGATTAACCTGAGTTATCCAAGTGGACCCAATGTAATCACAAGGGTTTTGAAAAGTGGAAAAGGGAGAAATAAGAGACTCAGAGAAAGAGATAGGAGGATGGAAGCAGGGTCAGAGAGATGCTCTGTTGCTGGCTTTACATATGGAGAAAGGAAGCCACAAGCCAAGGAATGCATGCTGATAGCTCCAAAAGCTGAAAAAAGCAAGGAAGCTGACTCCCCACTAGAGGCTCCAGTAAGGAACACAGCCCTGCTGACACCTTGATTTTAGCTCAGTGAGACTCATTTTTAGACTTCTGAATTATACAACAACAAGGTAATAAATGTGTGTTGTTTTAAGCCAGGAAATTCGTGGTAATTTTTTACAACAGTCATAGAAAATGAATGTACTTCGTTACTTAAAAATAATTTTGAATTCACTATCTCAGGTCCAGCTCAAAAAAGCACCTCTACTTCTAAGAATTAATTACTATTTTATCTGTCTTCCCTTATAAATATATATACCCTTATCATATCATAATTAGATTATATAAATCCTCTTCTCCACTAGACATGCTCTTCAAAAACAGGGACCATATTTTGTTCACCATTCCATCCTGAACACTACTAGGCACTAAATAATCATTTGCTAAATGAATCTCTCTCTTCACCCCCACTTTCATGCATGTCCTTGTACTCCCCACCCTTCCCCCACCCAACACCTGCTAAGAATCTTAATCCCAAAAAAAAAAAAAAATCTTCTATCTCATAAAACTTGATATTATCAGTACTCATAGGCTCTCTACCTAGTACCTCTACCTCGTACAACCATATGCCACTCCATACAGTCAAGATTTGGAAGAAGAGATCTCTCAAGCATCTGCACTGCTCTCTGTGCCACAAGAGACAACTATCTCAATGTGCAGCCAGAGGCAATTTCATTCAGTACACAGGAGAGCACCCATAAAAGAGAAGTTCATTTATCAAAAGGAAATAAGGTTATATTGCCAAGTAAACTTCCTCAAAGAGCCTAACTAATGCTGTACAAATAACCTCAGGCTACAGCACTTCTCGGGAGGGAAGGAACAGTACATAAATTAAGCTTCTGGAAAGACTTCTAATTGAGAGACTTTTTTTTTCCTTTTATTGTTAAATGTATTGGAGTGACATTGGTTAGTAAAAATTACCTAGGTTCCAGGTGTACAATTCTACATTACATCATCTGTGTGTTGTGTTATGTGTTCATCACCCAGAGTCAGTTCTCCTTCCCTCACCACATATAGAGAAGGGACTTTAGACATGAGGAGTGGGAGGAGTAAAGTGATAGTCAAAGAACAGCTTCCCCTGGAAACCCCAAAACTGGGGCCATCATGCCTGAGGACAATGGGACCACTAACTACTCAATCATTTTCTTTAGTTCATCCTTTCCTGTACCAATCGTGCAATATTAGCTGGTCCTCTTCCTCAGCAAGCGTGGTTTTCTGAAGGAACAAGGGAAGAGCTGTTTACAAAATACATCTCAGTTTCTTGCTCCACCTCTGACTGCTCCTGACAAATACATTCCTTTTTTCTCAGACCCCTTCAGAAAAGGAAGGTACTCTAGAGAGACATGAAGAGTTTCCCATCATTTTCTCAGTTCAATGTGAATAATAAGCTAATGAAAAGATAAGTAAAGGTCTCTAAGTAGAAGAATATAAAAGCAGAGTAAGAATGAAATGGTCTATGAGTTCCCTGGTGGTGTAGTGGCTAAGGCTTCAGCGCTGTAAACGCTGCAGCCTGGGTTCAATTCTCAGCCAGGGAGCTACCCACATAAAAAAAATAATAAAAAATAAAAAGAATGAAATGGTCTAGATTAGAATATGGATTTTTTAAGAGAAGGAGGGACTATGCTGGAGATGGACCGGAGGAAAAAGACAAAAAAAAAAAAAAAAACACCACAAATTTAAGGACTCTGAAGAAATAATTCCAATATAGCATCACTAAGAATAATTAACATAAACTCAAGACTACACAAAGTATAGCCAAAACAAAATACTTTGCCAACAGCCAAAGATAAGGAGATAAGATACCAGAGTTGGGTTATAGAATCTAACTTAAATCTAAAACTCTCCAACTAACTAAACTTTGTGATCTCAAGAAATGTACTTACTCTCTTATATGAAATGCAGAGTTTGAAATGAGCTTCAAAGATACTAAAGTTCACCCTTGCCTTATTAAGTTTAAATGTGTTTCTAGAAAGTGCTCTTAAAACCATAAGCTCACCTTTTATTATCTATGGATAAGGCCATCAAGTTGATAGCCTACATTGCCTCCCTGAACATTTGAACATTCCAGCAAAATTAAGCCAACCCCTTTCCTCCTTCCTTTATTAGCTACATATTAATAGATCATAAGAACAAGGTAAGTAGTCTCTCTACTTTTGTGCATGTTCGAAACTTCCATAATGAAAAATGTACTACCTTGCAAACACTAGAAGAAATCTTAATATATATTGTGTATTGAAAAGAAAAAGAAAAAGATGATTAATTATATTATTTCTGTTGGTCTTTAATAATCTATTTTATCATCTCAATATTTAATTAATCTAGAACTAAATATTTTTATTAAAACACAACCTGAATCAAATGTTAAATCACAAAGAATAAACTTACCATAAACTAGACCCATATATTTTCTAAGAATACTGAACTAGATCAAAATATCTCGTTAGTATGTCATTAGATTCAAATTCTAGATTAACTGAATCTCTAGATGAACATGAACCTATCATCCAGCTTCAATAATTATCAGCATACAGAGAATTTTGTTTCATCCTTACTCCTACACCCAATGGATAAAAACTAACCACTCAGAAAAAGGGATGATACAACTCCCCATATTTCTAATATTTCGTGAATAACTGTTTTCCCTAAAATGTATCTGACATTATGAAAATACTACTCAAACATTTTTCCATTAAAAATCTGACTGCATTGCCAAAGAAATTCCCAATAAACCATGTTCTTCTAATTTTGTCTTTACATCCTTTATGACTAATATATTAATTGGCATAGTAGATATTTAAAAATTGTTTATAAACCAAAAAGAAAAAAAGGAAAACCTATGCAGACAGTAAATTTAGCCACTTCCATCCCCAAAAAAATACCTGTCAGAAAAGACAATATAAAATATATAAAATTCTACTTTATGTAACTCTATAGAGCAAAGAAAAAATTATATCTGATATTTATAATTGTTAAGCTTAGTTTATCACAAATTCATATTCACTTTGCCCAAATTCAAATGGGAAGATGTATGTAAAAATTGAATACATTTTTTTAAAGTTAAACTCAGATCTGTAACATATTAACATAAAATACTTTAATCACTAATCAAAATACACTATTTAGAGAGCCAAACTGCTAAATACCACATATATATGAGTCACCAAAGCAAGCTCTAACACTCAAGAAGAAAAGCAATATACGTACAATTTAGATGTTCTCACTTGCCATTTTCACATACTTGTATTTGGTCTCATTGGTTTCCATCAACCACAATAAATTCCAACATTTCATTAACTAGTAACTAAATATTTCATATAATATTTAAATATTTTTGTTTTAAGTTTTAAAGACTGAGTCACAAAAGATAGGGAACACAGGCCAAAGCAATAACGGGATACTCGCAAAAGCATGTGGATGATGGCCTGTATCGTGCACATATACAGTAGTTATAGAGTTCCCTAACAGTCCAGTAACATAAAAGCCTATGCAACTGGGTGACAAGAAAAAGTTAACAGTAATATGAGATAATAATGATGATTTTATTTCCAAGTATTACTTTATGTGGTCATTTGACCTAAAGTCCTTCTCTGAAAGAAGGTGTATTTTTGAAATGTTTACAAAAGAATAACCCTTTCTTTTTGAAGAAATGAAACAAGCAAAACGATACACCTTATTTCTAACATAAAAGTGAAATCATTATTGTTCAGGGTTCATAGTATCTCAAAATAATAAAATGCTATACAGATATTAAAATTATGAATATAACGAAATAAAAAAATAAAAAAACTTGAAATAATTTATTTTAAAAAATAAAATTTATGAATGCATTTGAGTATTTGTAAAGAATAAAATATACAGTGTTTTTATTAATCACTCATTATACATGAGCATTCTTCTAAGCTCTACACACATAACAATTCATTTAGTTATTACGCTTTTATGATAGGCACTATTATCATCATTCATTTAAATCATGAGTAACCAGAGACCAACATAAATTGATTTGACCAAGGTGACACAGATACTAAGTAATAAAGCCAAGGTTCAAACCCAAACAGTAGGACTCCAGAAAGATATGCCATTCTGCATATCATAAAATATCAAAATATCTGGTAGTATATTTAGAAGTGAATTTTTACATTTTTAAGTTTTGATTTATTTTCATTTTTTATTTAATTAAAATTTTCCTTTTTATATTACTTGGAAATTAATTTAGTAATAATGAATGAACAGAAGTAACAACAGCAAACATTTAGCAAAAGCACAAGATACACATAATCTCACAACAGACTCATAAAATGGATGCTCTTATTAGCCCCTTTTTTCAGAGGAAGAAAGTAAGGCTCAGGAAATAAAGTTAACTCACCCAAGTTAACCCAGTGAATAAGTAACAGTACCATCAACTGAATCCAAATAGTCTAACTTCAGAGTCTGAGTTTGGGCTCTTAACCATTCTACTATAGTAAAATTTAGGTCATAAAGAGAATTTGACAAGATGGTTTCTCTGAAATACCTTTTATAAAACTCTATAGCACTGAACGGATCTAAAATCAAAGTAATTATACACCCAATCAGTGATGTTAAACAGTAGTTTTTTTTTCATCTACCTAAAGGAACAAATAATACTCTCTTCTTTCTCATTCTCCATTGCGGCGATTACCAGTATCGTTTTTCAAAAGTTGCTAAAGAAACGTAAGTGCATTTTAGGGTTCAGGAACAAACCATCAAAATAGGTATTTGGGCTCAACAAGTATAAAAGTTCAGTTCTGATATATGCCTCAAAACAGGAAGCCCATTGTTCTCTGTAGAAAATAATGCTTAAGAAATAAACGCTACATAGAACAGTTTCTATTCAGGCACAGAAAGAAAACATTAGCATCTCTACTATCAGTATCTTAATCTCACCTTTTCAAACTTTTATTTTTCTGTGTATGTTTTATAATATATATTTGTAGTATTTGCATATAATTTATAAATAAAAACACTTAAAGACAGTGAGAGGACTCATTGTTTACTAATAGGAATATATGGTCAAAAAACAGCAGCAAGCAAAACAAAACAAAAAAATCACTGAAAAGACACTTTGACTTTTATTTTAAAGGTTTCCTTTTACACCCTAAAGTTTCAGGATATTTTTAGTTACTTAACTGGTTACCAGATGATTCCTAAAGCACAATGTTGATTGTCTGTACCCTGCAATAAAGGCCCTTTTCAAAACTTTCAACAAAACTTGAATAAAGGACAAATAATGCAGTTGTCATCTGAGAAGTTCCTTTCTGTACCATGAATATAAGGATATGTCTGGGCCAGTGCTTTGAGGCTCACCAAGATTAAATAATCTATGATGAAATTTAAAGAAGTAGAACTAAGGGCTCTCTGTTGACCCCAGAATTATTAGAATTTTTATTTGCTCCAAGGAGAGTCACATCCATCTCTAGAGAGAACATTTTCTGCCATAGGATCGGAGTAAACAAAGTTGCTAACTTATACCATTTCGGGTTACAGGCAAAGTTTAGGCACTGTGTGGCAGTGTTCATTTCTAGAGGGCAATCTGGCACTATGTATCAAATTTTTAAATATACATACATCTTCTTAGACTGTAAGAACCTGTAACTGTTAGAATATTGGAAACAATCTATAAGAAATGTTTATCACGATCATTAATTAAATAAATTGTGCAATCTATATAACGGAAAACTAATTTGATACATAGCTGTTGTCTACTATACATTGTTCAATTTTAGAAGCAGGTTACAAAATATCAGGTATAAAAGGAAACATTTTAAGATTTAGATTATAGCTCTTGAGCCATTTTCCTGCTCAAGCCTGCTCCTGCCTCTTAGGAGTGTACTTTCCCTCTGCCATTAGAGGCCCTCGAGCCATTTTCCTTGGGTAGGCACACTCCTAACTCTCGAGTGTACTTTCTTTTCAATAAACTATCCCTTTGTTTCATTTCTTAAAAAAAAAAAAAAAAGAAAGAAAGAATTACATTACAAATTTATATGAATGCATAGAAAAACATCTGAATGAAGTTTATTATAATTAGTTTACTGTACTGACAATAGGTTTTAAGTAACTTTTATCTTTAAGCTTTACTTTATGGTTTAACTTTTTATTTATACACATATGTTCAAAACCAGAAAGAAAAAAAATCCCTTTTCATCTTGGAAAAAAAGAATTCTAATATTCTAATCATTTTCTCAAAGACCTGAACCTACTACTTCCTTTCATGCCAGATTGCTTGGTACTATAAATTTAGAGAATAAGATAATTTTATCATAGAGTGAAGATTCTCAAAATGAGACCCAAACCAAAAGAATCAGCATCACCTGAAAGAAGTCAAAAATGCAAATTCTCAGGTTCTATTGCAAATCTACTGAATTAGAAACTCTGAGGCTGGAGCCCACAATCTGTATTAACAAGCCATCCAGGTGGTTCTGATCCATGCTCCAGTCTCAGAACCACTGTTTAAGATAACTCAAAACCCGGTGACCTGAAAGGCCAGTTTAAACTTCTTTTGGTATTGTTAATGCCACATAAACCCAAAACAAATATAGGTGATACCCCACTAGGAGAGCCAGCTTACCAATAAACTTTGGGGGAAAGAAACCAAAAACATTCAAAATATCAGAAATAAAGCAGCAACCTCACCAGAACTGTGACTAATCTTGATGCAAAAAGAACAAATAACAAAATTTCCAAACCCAACTTTAGAAACAACAGTTCTAGATGGTGAATACTATCAAAAGCCTGTTGCTACCAAGGGCAACCGTCTGGAAACTGAACAGTAACAAATGAACTTGGAATCCCAGCTGACCACATACTGACAGAATCACAACTGACTAGTACCCAAATCTCTGGCAAAAATGTGAGATTTATTCAACATACAATGGAGCTATTAACAGGATCCAAGCATTGTCATCTCAACATTACAAGAACATCCATATTAAGGCCTCAGAACTGTTAAATTGTGAACAAACGAAACACATTAAAAATAAAAGTTCAAACACCCTCATAGCAAATTCACTTAAGAGCTCATTTCTTCAGGAAAAGAAAAAAGTATGCTGTCAGTACAAAAATAGGGGAAATGTGGGAGAAACAGTAAATACAGGAAAGAGGGGGGAAATACATGGACAGTGAACTTAAAATTACTGCATCTACAAATACAACTAAAAACAGAGTTCACATTTACAGTTTTGTAAGAAATGTTTTAATACTTAAAAATAGGGTCTACACCTACCCATATGGTATCTTTCCTCTCTTTAATATGCTTGCCTGCCATCTGCCAGAAAACTGCCCTAATGAATACATAAATCTGCATTATCTACACTATAAATGGCCCAGTGATATACTATATAACCTGCACAACTGTACAAAGCAGAACTCAAGAATTAACCTAATACAGATCACACCTGAACCTCCACAGTGAATCAGAAATCTTTAAGAGTTCTAACTACAACAATCACAGAGGTTAGGCTGACAGGAGCAGCTCAGCTATGTCCATAACCTATAACCTCATCTTTTCAAGTAAATGATAAAGTTAGACAGTTCTGGGGTTCCAGCTTCAAGCAGAGAAAGAACGGCAGGTTGTCTCTGACCCATTGGCTTCCCACCAAACAGGATGTTGCTGCTTGGACTATGGATTCTAGTATACAGGAAAGCAAAACTAGTGAAAGAATTTTGCTGCAGACTCATTCTCTTCGTTTACTTCTGTATGAATCAGTTTAATTTCATTTTCTTGTTTTTAACAGGCCTGGTTGCCTATTTTGTCTGTTATATCACTGAGAACAAAAACACTAAGACAGACAAGGGTCTGATGCAGCCCATCCTCCAACCATGGAGAAATGAGTGGTCTGATTACTAGCACATTATTTTAGTGACAACATACTGATTTGAATGAAATATTCTTTAAATGTTTTATTTGATGAATAGAATATAATGGTGCAAAATGGTAGCACCAGAAATAAATCTGCTCAGGTACACAGCAACCTGGATTTTGCATCCCCCTTCACTTCTGGGTCAGACAGATGACCATTTTTCCTTCATTTAACTCTTTAAAATGCTATTATTGCAGAGGCCAACCCCATGCATAATTGGCCTTAGAAGACTAGCAAACAATAAAACAAGGATCAAGGAAATTTCAACGTCTTCTAGTAACCTGCATTAATGAAATGAAACTTTTACATCTCTGCCTCAACTATGTTGAGAAATTTCTCTCTGATTTGCCTACGAACAAACATTGCAATTTAAAACTGATTCTAAGTGACAGGGGTTTGTTCTCTCAGTTTGTCAACAGACTGCAAGGTTGCAAAAAATAAAATTCCTGACCAAGTTTGTATGGTGACATGGAAAATAAAACAGCCACAAGGACACCTGAATTGTTTTTAGAATTAATTTATTATAAACTTCTGACTTTTTTCAGTAAGTCTGGTTAACAAGGACAAATTCTGGGTCACGCTGTTCAAATATGATCACTGAGACAATGACACTCTAAATCTGGTATACCTTTGGGAGGCTGTCTTCCCAGATTTATAAACTGCTAGAAATTTGCATATTGAAAAGAGGCCACTTTCTAAGTACTGGCCCCAGGTGCCCATACCATACAACTGATTTAAAATTTCAAGCTCAATTAAGCCCTTAGAAAGATTTTCTTCCCCCAGAATTATTCAAGAACCACTCTGACAATTTACCTACTCCACATGAATCCCCTTTTCTGACTAGGGAGTAGAGCCTGAGTTATTATTTTAAAGAAAAACATTTTGTTCATCCTCAATAAAAATGTAGTACCTTACTAAAAAATCCATTACAATTATAGGTCAGCATCCTCAATAAATGTAATCCTGGGCTTCTCCAGTCAACATTATGCAAGGAGCTGGCAAATGTGAAGCACAACTACTCGAATACTGATCATAAGAAATAATTAAAAAAAGAATACTGATTATATGAGGCTTTTATTGATCCTTACTCAGATTAAGACTGAGTAAAAATTTTAGGAGCTCAAACTAACAATCCTTTCCTGATACTTAGAGCCTATTCCTTAAATGTGGCAAAGGAGTCAGGAACTACATACAGGTAAAGTCTTCTGAAAAATCAGATGATAATTTTCAGTGAGACAAACAAGGATTTGTGTTGTTTAGAATTTGATAACTCTGAGTTGAGCTGACTGTATGCCTTTCTTCTCTTTCCCTCCTCACCCCTACCCCAACAGAGAAAAGGAAGAAAAGCTGCATCTTATTTGCTGATTTCATGGTTTTAGGTGTGACCTTAGAAAACTGACCTGTCTATTGCCAAAAAGAATAATTTCAGACCAACTACAGGGAGGCCTTCATTCACTCAATAAGTAAGTTCCTCGGAGCTATGTAATAAAGCAAATACTTGTAAATCAATGAAGAATTTCCCAAAAGTAAAACAGGTGATAATGAAGTGTTTAAGGATACAATGATATGTCTAGCAGTTACTTCAAAATTAGCCAATGCAGGCATGGGAAGAAGCGGGTAGGTAGGGAAGAGAATGAGATGAAACAAGACTTACTACTGTGTGTTTAACTGTTTAGGCTATGAGAGGATATACAGTAATTATTATATTATTTTCTTGATTTCTATATATTTCAAATTTTCCTCAGTAAACTCATTTGGAAAGAAAAAAGAATGGGACGAAAATTGATGGTAGCTATCAAAGTTTTAAATTCATAAAGCTTAAACTCAGCAATCCCACATTTAAGAATCTCTCTTACAGAAATACCAGGATCAATATGTAAAGATATTTATGAGACTACAGAATTGTTTATTAGAATTCTATGTGAGGACAGAAAAGAAGGAGGCCATCTAAATGTCCATCAACAGAGTATGTAATTCCACACAACAGAATAATCTGTTAGCCTCCAGCTAATGAGAAACAGCAACAAATTTCTGGAAGACAAAAGCTGATAAATAAAAGACAGTAAGGATGAAGCAGAATAGTACAAAAAAAAGAACCCAGAGTATTTTCCAAGAGAATGAAACCCAAAAGGGAGTCTGAGTACCAGTCAGAACTGTGGCGGGCAGGATTCAGAATGCCAAGAATAAAGGAAGCACTGACAACAAACAGATTAACCAAAAGACTAAACACTAAGCAGTCATACCCCTATACATTTACCCCATGGATACTCTCCAGCAGCCAAAGACCTAACCCTAGGCAAGGGATCAGGGGTTTTTCTCTGAAGAAAGTAATGTATTCTCCTGTGTCTAATGCACAGCCACATTTTTGGCCCAAATTTTCAGGGCAAAATATCTTTCGTTTTAATTTTTTAATTACTGGCTTCTAGAGTTAGAAGTTTAACTTATAAGCATAAATAAAATAATTAAAAACATTTATATAGATACAGAACTAGCATTATGCATGTATAATGCTCATCCTTATTTTTCTCTCACAAATTTGGGCAAAAAAATGAGCATTATACACAGCAAAACACAGTATGTAGCCTGAGAATATACTAAAAGCCATCAATTTGTAGACTTTAAAAGGGTGAATAGTATGGTGGGTGAAATTTTTTTTCTAATGAAGCTGTTCTGAGAAAAAAAAAAAAGCACTAATTTTCCCTTTCTTCCATAGTGGGAAATCAATTAATACTGCCTAAAATTGAATGCAAGCTTTTTTAATTATAACTATAGAAACTGAATTTTTACCTTCTTAAGAGATTTTTTAAAAAATGAACATAATTCGTGATGAAAAAACATTTACCTGAAATTCAGTAATTCCATGTTTCATTTCATCTTTAAGTAAGATTAAATTGAATATTTTTAATAGAAATACCACATCCAATTTTAATAGAAACACCATTATAGTACACGCAATACCCAATTTTTTAGGAAAAGTATTTTCTTCTACTTACTTTCCTATTTGTACATTTGTGTGAAGTGATGTTGATCTGGAATTATGATCAACAAAGTTCATAATGGCTATTTCTCAAAAGCAGATTCTCTTGTTTTATTTTTTTGTTTTTTTTTTTACTTTCATGAGCATTTTTTTAATTGATAGACTTATCGGGGTGACATCTGTTAGCAAGAATTACATTAAGTTCCAGATGTACAATTCTACAATGCATTGTCAACTTGTGTAAGTTCACCATCCAGTGTGAGTTCTCTTTCCATCACCTCAAAAGCAGATTTGTGCTTGATATAGTTGTGTCACCTTTATACTCGTCCACTCTGCTTGATTTTATTTTTACTAATGAGCATGCACCACACTTATTAAAAGAATAATAATTTGAAATTTCAAAGGCATATAACAGTACTTCCGCTCTGAGAAGATGATGCATAGTTTTTCCTATTCCTCCCACTAAGTTTAACTGAAAACTCTCAGTATATATAAAACAGAAAAAAATTTGAAAGGTGGAAGAAGAAAACAGACTAACTTGGAACTTTGGGACCAAAGGAACAACATGGTGGTCAGTTTTCTAGGTTTTCTTTTTGCCTCATATCGCAGACTTGGAACTAAAAAGACTGGCAAAAACACACACACACACACACACACACACAAACAAGTGCAAACCAAAAAAAAAAAAAAAAAGCCCCAACAAAAGCCTGCTGTCTCTCCAGCCAAAAGATGACAAAAGGGGTAGCCTACCAAGACAGAACACGTTTACACAATCACCGCTGTATTCCAGACAAACACCACAGAAAAAAAACCATGGCCCCACTCACATTCACTCCAGCACAGGCAAGAGGGAGCCAAGACTTCCACCCCCACAAGGTAGTAACAAAATGGTCAACATCCTGGTCAGGGTATCAGAGAAGACCAAGAAGGGAACTGGGACTTCCATCCCAACCTGATGGTTACAACCCCCTCTCCCACACCATGGTGTAAGAGAAACCATGTATGGAGCCAAAACTCCTACCTGCAGCAGTAAAGAGGAGCCCCTCTCAGGTGTCCAGAGTCCAAGTGGAGAACATGAACACCTACCTCCACCTAGCAGTAATGACACCGTAACCCACATCTTCTACCACAACAGTGTCAAAATAAGTTAGCTAAGACAGTCAGTTTAAATGCGAACCTAAGTCTCCTAACAATATAAAATTGTACAAGTTTCAGTTAAAAGTCATTCTTCATACCAGGAACCAGGAAGTAGTCAAACTAATGAAAAAAAGACAACCACTGGATGCCAAAACTGAGATGACAGAGATGTCAGAATTATCTGATGAAGATTTTAAAGTGGTCATAACAGAAGTGGTTCAACAAACAATTGCGAACACACTTGAAACAAAAAGACTGAGAGCCTCAGCAAAGAAACAGAGATTACCAAATGAAGAGTTTAGTACTGAAAAATACAGTAAACATAATTTAAAAAAAAACAAAACGAAACTCAGTAATGGGCTCAAGAGCAGAATGTAAGTAACACAAGAAAGATGTAACAATAGAAATTATATTACCTGAACAACATGAGAAAATAAACTGAAAAAAATGAACAGTGAGTACTTCAGGAGCTGCTGGACAATAACAAAATATCTAACATTCATGTCACCAGAGTCCCAGGATAAGAGTAGAAAGAGAGTGGGGTGAGAAAGTACTTTTAAAAAATAATGAATAAAAACTCTCAAATTTGGCAAGGGGCATGAACCTGCAAACCTAAAAAGCTCAGCAAACTCCAAATAGAATAAACCAAAAAAAAAAATCCATTCCAAGACACACTGTAATTAAACTGAGAACTAAAGACAAAAAAATTCTTGAAAGTAGCCAGAGAAAAATAATACCTTTTCTACAGGGAAAAATAACTTGAGTGACAACAAATTTTTCATCAGAAACCATGGATGCCAGAAAGAAGTGGCACAAAACTTTTGGAGTCCTGAAAGAAAAGAACTGCCAAATTAGAATCCTACACCCAGAAGAAATAATCATTCATGATGAAAGGGAAAGACATTCTCAAGACATTCGCATGTGAAGGAAAACTAAGCCATTCTTGTGTAAAGAGAATGCTGCCACAGGCCCAAGCTAAAAAAAAAAAAAAAAAAAAAAATGGCTATCAGAAACTCTTTAAACAGAAAGGAAAAAAAATTTTTTTCAATAGGTTTTACTTCTCTTGAGCTTTCTAAATTAGAATTGCTACTTGAAGCAAAATTAAAACACTGATGTGGATCTAAATGTTTGCAAAGAAAATATTTAAGACAGTTATATTAAAAATAGGGAAGGATAAAGGGACATAAAGGGAAGTAAGATTTCTATACTTAAACTGGTAAAACGATGACACTAGTAAACTGTGTAAATTACATATTAAATAATGTTAACACTTAAAGAAACCACCAAAAAAAGCTATACAAAAAGGTACACTCAAAAACACTATAGATAAATCAAAATGGAATTCTAAGAGAAACGTTCAAGTAATTCCAAGGAAGGTATGAAAAAAGAAAACGGAGAAACAAAAAGAAGATAATAAACCAAAAATAACAAATTAAAAAAGCAGAGTTAATCCTTAGCATATAAATAATTTCATTAAATGTAAATGTTCTAAAATATGGCAGAGACTGACAGAGCAGATTTAAAAACACAACCTAACTATATACTTGCTACCAACAAGAAATTTACTTCAAATATAATGATATAGGCAGGTTAAAAATAAAAGAATGGAAAATGATAAATCATGCAAACATTAATCAAATGAAAGTAGGAGTAACTGTATTATCATCAGATGAAGTATTCTTCATAGCAAAGAAAATTACCAGAGACAGAGAAGGTCATTACATAATGAAAAGCTCAATCAACTAAAGAAAATACAGCAATCCTAAATGTCCATGTAGCGAACCAACGAGCTGCTAAATATCTGAAGCAAAAATTGACAAATGTCTAAGGAAAACAGACAATTTCACAATTATACTTACAGATTTCAATACCCCTCTTTCAACAACTGACAGGAACAGAGAAAATCAGAAAGCATACATAACACAATACCACCAACCAATGGGATCTAATCGATATTTGTAAAACACACTACCCAAATGCCACAGAATACACATTCAAGTGCCCACAGAATATACACCAAGAAAGACGATATTGTGGGCCATAAAACAAACCTCAACGAATTCAAAAGAACTGAAATGATATAGTTATGTTTTCCAATCACAATGAATTAACCTGGAAATCAATAACAGAATAACAGGAAACATGCAAACCCTTGGAAACTAAACAACACACTTCTAAATAATTGATGGGTTAAACAGGAAGTCTAAAAGGAAATAAAAGAATACATTCAATTGAGTGAAAATTAAAATACAACATATCAAAATCTATGGGACAAATAATGCAGTTCTAGAAGGGAAATTTGTAACATTAAATGCATACATTTGAAAAGAAGAAAATTCTCAAATCAATAATCTAAACTCCTATACTTCAAGAACCTAAAGAGCAAAAAACAAAAACAAAAAACAAGCAGCAGGAAGAAACTAATAAAGATAAGCACAAAAATCAGTAAAATTGAAAACAGAAAAATAACAGAGAAAAATCAATGAAAATAGTCTGGTTCTTTTATTTTTTTTTTTTTTGGGGGGGGGGGGGGGGGGGGTTTTGGTATGTGGGTAGCTCCCTGGCTGGGAATTGAACCCAGGCCGCAGCACTGCCAGCGCCAGCACCAAAGCCTTAAGCCACTACACCATCAGGGAACTCCCCTAGTTCTTTTAGATGAATAAAATGGACAAATATGGAACAAAGAAAAATCAGATACAAACTACCAACATAAGAAATGAAACTACACACCC
Organism: Lyroderma lyra; assembly: GCA_004026885.1. Taxonomy (NCBI): domain Eukaryota; kingdom Metazoa; phylum Chordata; class Mammalia; order Chiroptera; family Megadermatidae; genus Lyroderma; species Lyroderma lyra. The sequence goes on from PVJL010003955.1 coordinate 85,994, forward strand.
TGCAACTGTCAAAAGGATAACAGAACTATAAATTCTTTTAAAATAAATTTGATAATTTAGATGAAATAAACTAATTCCTAGAAAATCACAAACTATCACAACTTACTCAACACTAAATAGTAAATTTATATGACTCTAGAACTGTGAAGGAAATTGAATCTATAATTTAAAATTTCCCAGGAGTTCCCTGGTGGTGGAGTGTCTTAAGGCTCTGGTGCTATCAGCGCTGCGGCCTGGGTTCGATTCCCATCCAGAGAGCTACCCACATACCAAAAAAAAAAAAAAAAAAAAAAAAAATTTTCCCAGAAAAGAAATCTCTAGGTTTAGGTTCCATTGGAGAATTCTACAAAATGTTTAAAGCAAAATTAACATCAATTCTAAAATCTTTTCCAGAAAACAGAAAAGGTAGGAATCACTTCCCAATTCATTTTATGAAGATAGTATTACCTTATCATCAAAACCAGATAGACACAGGGGGGTTCCCTGGTGGTGCAGTGGCTAGGCTTTGGCACTCTCACCCCGCAGCCTGGGTTCGATCCCTGCTCAGAGAACCAACCAAACCCCTCCCCACAAAAAAAAAAAAAAAAAACAGACAGTAAATACAAAAAACTACAAACCAGTATCACTCACAAATATAAACACAAAAATCACTAAAAAAAAAAAAAACTATTGGCAAAGAGAATTCAGAAGTACATAAAAACAAATATACACAGTGACTAAGCTATGCTCCAGGGAAGCAGACTCATTCAGTACTCAAAACTCAATGTAAGCTACCAGGCTAAAGAAGAAAAATCACATGATCATATCAATCAATGCAGCAAAAAGCACTACACAAATTCAACTCTCATGATAAAATTCTCAGAAAACAGGAATGGAAGGAAACTTCCTCACCTTGATAAAGAGCATCTGCAAAAAGAAAAAAAAAAAAAAAAAAACATAACTAACATTATACCCTTAATGGGGAAAAGATGGAATGCTTTCTCTCTCAGATGAGGAAGAAGGCAAAGATGTCCACTTTCACCAGTTTTACTCAACCTAGTCCTGGAAATTCTGGCCAGTGAAATAAAAGGCTGACAGACTGGGAAGAAAAAGGAACTAAAAACTGTCCCTGTTTGCAGATGACACTATTATCTACATAGGAAACTCCAAGGAATCTACAAAAAAAAAAACTCCTAGACAAATAAATTCAGTGAAGTCACGATGATCCAAGATAAACACAAAAATTAATTGTATTTTTATATACTAGCAAGGAATACACTGATACCAAAATTAAAAATGGAATGCCATTTATAATCTCTTAAAAAATAAATACTTAGGTGTAAATCTAGCAAAACAGGTACTGACTTTGTATGCTAAAAACAACACAATGCTGATGAGAAGAAATCAAAAGACAGCTAAATAAACTGAGAGGCATGTTTGTGAACTGAAAGAACTCATGAAATAAAGATGTCAATTCTCTACCAATTGATATACAGGTTTATTGCAATTCGTATCAAAATTTCAGCAAGAAAATTTTGTAGAGACAATGTTATTCTAAAATTTCTGTGAAAAAAGGCAAAGGAACTAAATTAGCTAAAACTATTTTGATAAAGATTAAAGTGGGAGGATGCGTCTTCCCAATACCAAGACTTACTCTCCACAGCTACAGTAATCAGGGCTGTGACACTGGCAGAGGGACGGACACAAAGACCATCAGGCACACACCCAGACGGAGACAAAAACAGACAAACAAAAACAAACAAAAACCACAGGAGAAAATCTTGAAGATGCAGAGTTCTTAAACTTGACACCAAAAGCATGTTCCATACAAGGAAAAATTGATAAATTTTGGGCTTCAAAATTAAAAACTTCTGATCTACAAAAGACCCTGTTGGAGTGTGAAAAGACAAGCTACAAAGTGGGAGAAAATATCTGCAAACCGCATATCTAACAAAGGACTAGGATCTAGAATATAAAAAGAATTTCAAAACTCAACAGTAAAAAAAAATCCAATTAGGAAATGGGCAAAAGATATGAAGGCAGTTCAACAAAGTGGATGTACATATGGCAAATAAGCACTTGAAAAGATGTTCAACATGATTAGCAATTAGAGAAATGCAAATTAAAACCACAATGAGATATTACTACACACATTATCAGAATGGCTAAAATAAAAGATTGGCAACACCAAATGCTAAAAAAAATGTGGAGAAATTGGAACCCTCATACATTGCTGTGGGAATGTAAAATGGTACAACCACTTTGGAAAATAATTTTGGCAGTTCCTCAAAAAGTTAAACACAGAGTTACCATATGACCCAGCAATTCCACTCCTAGGTATATACCCAAGAGATTTGAAAACATATGTTCACACAAAAACCTTTATACAAATGTTAATAGATCTTTATCTGTAATAGCCAAAAACCAGAAACAACCCAGATGTCCTTCAATGAGTGAATCATTAAACAAACTGTGGTACAGCTATACCGTGAACTACTACTCAGTAATGACAAGGAAGAAACTATTGATTCACAACTTGGAAGAATCTTCAGGGAATTATGCTGACAAAAGCCAATTCCAAAATGATACACACAGTACTATTCCATTTATATAATGTTCTTTAAATGACAAAATTATAGAAATAGAGAACAGATTAGTGGTTGTCAGGACTAAAGAGGGGATGGGGACAGAAGGAAAGCAGTTGTAGCTGTAAGAGGACAACATGAGGAGGTAAGCATGTGGTAATGGAAATGTACTGTATGTCTTGACTGCCAAGACACAATTTCAATATCTTGGTTCTGATACACTGTTCAACAGTTTTGCAAGATATTACCATAGGAGGAAACTGGGAAAGGGGTACAGGGGGAAAAAAATAAATAAATAAATAAATATATATATATATATATATATATATATATATATATATATATATAATTTCTTACAACTGCATGTGAATCAACAATTATCTCAAAATAAGAAGTTTAATTTTTTAAAAAGCAAATAATAAATGTATATAGTCAGGTCCACATTTACAATTTAAAATACTTCTAATAATACATTTTTCTTTGGTTTTTCAAGAGATCTCATTTCACTTTCTTCTTACTTTTGCTAGTTTAATGCCAAAAGATCTTCACTGTACACCTCTTTCATACAAATGTCAAGGATTTCTTTTACCTCATTAAAAACAAACTGCTAGCTCCCTTATTTCTTTCTTTTTTTTAATATGCTACATAAACATGTATTTCCCAAAATAAACCTCTATACCAAAATGTTTCATAACATATAGTCAGTCAAGCTCAATGTCTACTGTTTTAATTCATTGATATTGCTTGATAAGATATATTTCATATCAATATCTCTAGAATTTTATTGTTTATTGGCACCAGAGCTTCCCCAGAAAGTAGACATTAATTGCACTGTGATGATTCTTGATTGCTTAAATGTTTCACTGCATAATGTGTGTTTTAAAGTTCTAAATTACAGAAAGTAGAGGGAGATACAAAAAGCAAGCATAAATATGAAGAAAGAAACAAAGATATAATTTGCAAAGGAGAAAAACATAATCAAGTTTCAAAAATAAAAAATACTAAAAATGAAAGAGCAAAGACACTTGGCTTAGACATGCAACAAGATGTCAATGCTACGCTATAAAATATCACATTGCCAAAGACATGCTTTCATCACAGAACTTCTCACATTCCAGGTATATAAAAACAGGATCAAAATTGAAAGTCTGTGTTACCCCACAGCATTTTAATCAAAATAAATACAGCAAAAGAGCCTGTATTTTAATCAAAATTATCATTTTTGGCAAATGACCTTCATCATTTATCTAACATACAACAGAACATTTATCTAGAATTTGAAACACCAAAAGCATCTAAACTCAAAAAATGACAGAATTGCTCTTAAAAAGGTGGGCGGGGGAGGTTGTTATTATCAATTTTGCTTTGCTATTATCTAATAATCAATCTGATTATCAAACTACAGCAGTAACTGAAGGTAAATTCACTACAATGCAATGTACATATTAATGTGATATCTTAAAGACTTCAAATAACAGGTGTTTTTACAGAGTTCCAATCCATGTGTATTACCACAAATCACATTAAGGTAATCTACTTGGTTACACTGTGATAGTTCTTGCTCACTTAGATCACTGGGAAAAGTGTATTTTAAAGTTCTAATTTACAGTTATGCAAACATATATTAAAAACTTAAAATTATTTTATTAATCACTGTGCTCTTGAAAAGTACATATCTCAATTTTTTATTATAAATCTAGAACAGAGTAATTTCCAGATACTCCAAATAAATGACCTCCTTAGTAAGACATACATTCTCCAGCCAGTATATTCTAAATTGCTTAAGGCAAAAAAAAAAAAAAAAAAAAAAAATCTATGGTTAATTTGCTAGCAATTTTTTAAACAGTCATGATGGATTGTTTTTTTCTTTTATTATCAACCTTATGATTGTTCCAAATGAAATATTGTGGCTTTAATGGCACTTACTTAAGTGCTAGAACACACCCAAAATTACTTCTAAGTAAGAATCTTCGCACAATCTTTGGGTACCCTCACTGCACCTCTTCCAAAGAAATGAGGTGGCTTATTCAGGTTATTCAACTTCCATAAACAGATGTAATACCACCCACAGATGGTTTACTTTTAAAGCATATATAGCTCTGTATTTAACTAATTACACAGGCAAGTAATACATTCAGGGTAAAAAAGGGCAAAAAAATATAACCCTGAACACACTGACACTCATTACTTACCAAAAACCTTGGCTACTAGCATTTCTGCTTCTGGTCTGGGGGACGGAAACAGAAGTGGTGGGGGATCCAGTTCACCGGGCCAGATAAGCTTCAGGCAGTGATTGAAAAGTTGACTCCTTCTACATTCAACCTCAGAGGAGAAATTCTAGTTTTCCTTCCCTGAGGGTTAGGCTCTGGGGTTGGATCTGAGGTACCTGGAGAATGGGGTTAGGGGATGGGATCTATGGCCCATGCACAGGGCTGGGGACAAGACTTAGGTCCAACGGGCAGGAATTAGGACAGGCCCTGGGTTTGATGGGCAGAGATAGGGAGCAGGTCTCACTGGCAGTTGGGACCTCAATGTTTAACCTACTTCCCCCTTCTATGGCCTCTGCCTTTCTCCTTTGGCTTAATCTAATCCCCTACAAAAAACATTTCCTAGGTAATATTTATTTTTTTAGTCTTAATTTCTTTTAAAAATAGTATTACATATAGCCATGCGCAATATACAGACATGTCAGTAAAGAACGACCTCATATACCACAGTAGTCCCAATAAGATTATAATGGAATTGAAAAATTCCCGTCACTTGTAAAGTGGTAGCTGCCCTAATGTAGCATTACTCAACTACCAGTGTGTTACAACTGCCTACAGTATCCACTACAGTAACATGTGGTACAGGTCGGCAGCCTAGGAGCAATCTGCTATACCATATAGCCTAGGTGTGTAGTAGGCTACACCGTCTAGGTTTGTATAAATGCAGTCTGGTGTTGCCTAACGACGCATTTCTCAGAATGTATCCCGTAGTTAAGCAGCACATGACTACTCTTCTACAGCTTGCCTTTCTCACTAAAAATAGGATGTGAAAATCTGTTCAAGACAATAGATAAGAAATCTGACTCTTCTTTCTTAGAATTATGTATTTATGTAGTATAGATAATACATACATATAGGAAAAGTTCAAATGGGGAGTCTCACCCCATTCCTGAGTTTTTTGCCCCAGAAACCATTGTAACCAGTTCCCTGGTATTGTTTATATATCAAGCCCATGTATATAATTTCTTCATATAAATATAGAGCATCCAAAAAAAGCTGACTAAAAGTAGTACTTATGAAGAAGTAACATATATGCAATGCATACATGTTTTCAGGTTAGAAATCATGGAGACTGAACACATACGCATTTTACTAAGAGAAGTATTTTATAGAGTTCATAAGATTCTGAAAGTGATCAGTAATCCAAAAAAAAACAAAGGGAAGAATAATGGACTTCCAACTTCCACTACAAATATTATCAAATCTATGCCTTGATTAAGCCAAAAACAGTAGAGAACTGCACTCCTTTGGCTCCCTGCAGAACTGCTTTTACTAAATTGTGCTTTGGTTACACCATATGCTTTCACTAAAGGACAATATAGGAAACAGCCTGTCACATACTGCTGCATTTACTATATGGATATCAAAGTTACATTATGCAGGCCCTTCTTTGTGAGGACATATGGGAGAAATAGTTCTCTGGTCTTACTCAGAACCAGGAATAGCTGTACTTCTCCAAAGTAACTACTTTTTAATTTTACAACACCATAACTCAACTGAAGATTTCTCTTTTTTGTACTAATTGCTGGAAGGCATAAAGCCAAATTGATGGCCTACCTTTAAAAAAATGTATAGGCCTTAAAATACTAATTTTTTATGCATTTAAGTTTCCTCTATGCCTTTTTCTTTTGGAATTTAGTAAGTTAGGGCTTCCCCACTAAGAAGTTACACTTTGACTCAATACCTCTTCGTGTATCAAAAAGGTATTCTTCTGGAACATATTAAGATGTTCTAAAAGATCTGCTCTTCACAAATAAGAATTTTTAACTGCTCTCACTCTTGACTTCTATACTTCTTCCTACCATTGTCTTCCATTCACCCAAATTTCCTCACACCTCTGATGTGTCTACTATGTGTATTTTTTAAATTATGTATATTTTTGGAAACTATCTAATTCCTTTCTAGAACAAGGCAAGGGGAAAATTAGAGAATAAGCAAGAAAGATTATCAACTAACCAGAATAAAAGGGAAAGGAGATTGAGACTAACGCCAAAACAGAGTTAAGACAAAATTAATCTCCCCTCTAAAAAAGTCAAAATGTAGTGTAAAATATGAATGTTAAGTTACATGCAATTTAAAGGAAAATATTTACCATTCTTCAAACATCTAGAAATGTAAAATATAAGATACATATAATTTACAGATACACATCACAAATTGCTTTTTTAAAAATAGCCAAAATATTAAAATATTCCATTACTGTCTATTTCTGAGCTGAATCCTCCTTAATTCAACTACTGCAACAAAGTCCAAAGAACATCAGCTCATCTTTGAACAACTGTGTTCCTTGTTTCCTAAATACTCCAACAGATATTACTTACTTGCAAACGTGACTTTACTCTGTGGGAAACAGCAATAGCAAACATCTCTAAGAAATGGCCTGTTAATCACCTTAGGTTTCAAGTGTTTAAGCTCAGGTCTGTGTGTAACTCAATTTTTACCAACTCCTCCCCATCACTCTTTGTGGATTTTTCCCCTAAGCAAATTTAAATATCATCACTGCTCAGTTTCCAAAATCAGATTCACACATTTCATAGATAAGCCATTCACTAATTTTATTTCTTCAAGTTGCTTTCACCTGAAAGCTTGATTTTGGTATATGATTAAATTATTACATTATAAGCAAATACTACAAACTATCAGCTTGGATGACATAAAGAATCGAAATATCTTTATTTTCCTCAATGACCTAATTAATATTCATCTGTCATATTCCAAACTAAAACTGTATCATAAATCTCACCTAAAATTCTAAATTGCTTCCAAAAACCATACTAAATAATTGTCCTTATCAATAACTTTTGAAACTAATGTGTATGCTAATTGTATTGACATTGGAAATTATGTAAACACACATAAGAACACATGCCATAATAAAGTAAAAATTATGTAAATGTTGACATCCTCTGACCTGCTAAGAATTTTATTTGTATATGAAGAAGAATTATTTAGTAATATCACTACCTTCCCCCAAAAGACCTTCTCATTTTAAATTATCACAGCCTCCTGGTATAAGATTTTTTTGTAATTATTTTAAAATGTCTCATTTATTCATGTCCCTTTATGACTAAAATAATTAAAAGGCATGTTTGAAGCTTTGATTCCTTAAAAACAATGGTTTCTTTCTTTGCTTTAGTAATCACAATTGATTCAGTAATCACAACTCATTTCCTGATGCATTTAAGCAAAGCATAACTATCAAAGATTCTGTACTGGTGCTCCCAAATCAAAAAGAAAAATAGCAATCTTATAAAAACACAAACAGACAATACACACAGACACACACACAGACACACACACACACACACACACACACACACACACAAGCCTTTACACATATAAAGAGATGTTCAGTTTTACTCATAATAAAAGTACAAATGAAAACTACATTGACATCCCATTCATGATTCATCATATTGGCAAAAACTCAAAAGTCTAATACACACTCAGTTGAAAAAGCTATGGCAAAATGAGCAATTTCATGGACTCCTCAAGGGAGAGCAAAATGGCACAACCTCTACAGAGTAATACCTACCAAATTATAGATGCATTCATCATTTACTCAGCAATCCCCACTTCTGGGAATCTATCTTAAGCGATACAGTATGCAATGTACAATAAGAAATGACAAATACTCAAGGTTATTCATTGCTGTATTATTTTGTTCAGCAAAAGACTGGAAATAACCCAAGTATGCAGAAATAGAGGATTGGGTGAATAAACCATGATATATTCACACAATGGAATACTCTGTAGCTATAAAAACAAAACAAAACAAAAGAATAGGGAAAATACCTGCATACTGATATGGGCAGATCTCCAAAATATAATGATGAATAAAAACCTAAGCTGCAGAAGTATATCCCAGTACACTACTAATTTTGTAAAAATGGGGAGAAAATAAAATCACATATGCTTATGTTTGCATAAAAACCACAATGGAAGAAAACAAATAATAAAATGAGAAAATAGAGGGAATGGAAGAAAAAAATCTCAGATCTACGGTTCACACCCTTTTCTTTCCACTTGTTTAAGTAAAATATTTCAAGACCAGACAAATAAAGATAATTTATCCATTAATATTTTACTTTGAAAGTTAAAGTGTGTAAGGTTTCTAGGGGATCAGTTTCACAAGTGTTATATATTTGATCTGATTAATAACAAATAAACTCTTGAAATTCAACACAGGAATAACTGCCAAAAGTTACACTCGCATTTAATTTCTCCCTGTGACTACTTATTTTTCTGTGGTTTGAATCTAATCAGATAACATATCAGAATAACCTTCCAATAGCTTCAAAAAAGAACTTATTTAGCTTAAGTGAAATCAGACATAGAGCCCATTGCTGATTGAAAAAAAGAGCTTTTTCACAGTTTTTCATTTTTTCCAATTTGTATGACTAAGCTTTATATACATCATGCACTCAGTTTATAACATTTTAATCGCTAGAGTTATCACACTTAAATTTGCAAACTTTTGACAACACTGTACAAAACACTGAAGAATGACAGGCTTTCAGAGCCATAGATTTGGGTTGATGAAGAGAAAAGGAACTATAAAATTACATGTAATTCCAAAAAATAAACACTTCTGATACGTTGAGATTTTCAAAATTTTCAACAATTTATTTTTTCTCAAAGGCCTAGTCATATTTTTTAAGATAGTTTACCTGCAAAGAAGTTAATTAACCCCCAGATAAGTAACAGTTCATAATATAATTATTTTATTCTTCTGTTCATTCAATAAATATTTATTGAGCATCAACTGTATACCAGGCACCCTTTTAGGTTCTCATAATATAGCAGCAAACAAAAGAAAGAAAATCCTTCCCCCGCTGGAATAGTTTAGTGGAGGAGACAGTCAAAAATCACATATGTCAGGCTGTATTAAGTGCTAAGAAGAAAAAGTTTCTCTCTGTTTTATTTCCTATCCCAAAAAAGGCATCCCCTTTCACCCAGTTACTTAGACCAAGAGAATGGAATCATCCTGAGTCCCCTCTTCCTTTAACCTCCATAAATAATCTATCATTTTGGCTCTACTTTCAAAATATATTCTAAACCCAACTACTTTCCATCCCCTTCTCCCCAACACCTTATTGCCACAACCATCTTCTTGTCTCTAATCACTACCAATATCTCTTGGCTGATTTCCCTATTTCTTCTATTCTGTCTCCACACAGTAACCAGAATGTCCCTTGTTTAACAAAACTTAAAGCATGTCACTTTCCTGCTAAAATCTCTCCTGTACTTTCCCATAATCAGTATCTTTCTTAGTCTGTCTGGCCCCTGACTACTTCCCATCATTGCCTCCCACCATTATGCTTCTCCTGAGAGCCTTGACACTTAGTGTGTCCTCTATTTAGAGACCTCCTCCAGAAGGCCATTTGGCTTGCTTCTTCCCTGTCTTCAAACTTGTGCCAGAACAACTTTTTCTAAGCACCTAATCAAAAATAATACCTCATCATATGTAACACTAACCACTAAATAGCATTACTTTATGTAAATATGTATTTGTTTATTCTGTGAGTAAGCCACTAGAATACAAAGCACATAAGGGCAGGATCGGTTTTATTCCCTGCTGTACTCCAGAGCCTGGAAGAGTATCAAGCACATAGAAATTGCTCAGTAAGTGTTTGTTAAATGAATGAATAAATTAATTCATGAATGAAGCCACTAAAATATTACAGCTGTACAATATGTAACAAAGTATGAAACTCATATTAACTGCAAAAGCAAGGCACAACATGACAATACTCTTCTAATAATTAATAAAATACATACGGAAAAAGTTAAAAAATAAATACATAAATCCAAGAGTTGTGACAAGGCAGTGGGATTAAGTTTTTGATGTCTATTTCTTCAATCTTTTTAGAAATCATTATGTTACATTTATAGTTAAAATATAAACATGTTATTTTTAAAAGGAAACTACAACTAAAAACTAAGCAATCGGCAATGAGAGAAAAAATTTTTCCCCTCAATGATTGTCAAGAGAAAATATGAGAATCACCTGAGGGTCTTCATAAATTTGTTTCTTATCTCCTCCTCCAGTTCTCCACTCTATTTCAAAATAAGCACTCCCAGGGGCTGATTATTGATCATTATATGAGTGCAGGTATGTGAGAGTGAGCCAAGAAAAATAAATAAATAAATAAAAGCCAAGAACCGTTGAACTAACATAACTCCAAAACCAGAAATATCTAAGTCCACACATCGAACTCAAGGGTAAAGGCAAAAGAAGACTCTTACTCCCTGAGTGACTACTACCTAGAAGAATGCCTTATCTCCTTTTTTTATACAAATATCATATTTGCCATGTATATGTGTACTATTTTACCTGAATTTGTGAGAGAAAAATAAGGATGCGCATTACACATAGGTAGTACTAATTCCATATATATAAATATTTTTAATTATTTATTCTTATGATTTAAAAGTAACTCTAGAGATCAATAATGATATCTGTATGCAAAATAATACTCTAGAATATGAAAATTGGGGTTTTTTTATATTAAAAAATTTAATACATAAAATTTCTTGTACCTTGTATCTTGTTCTTGTGTTTTGTAATTATTTGTTACACAAAATCTCTTGTACCATAATGTCAAAAAATAAATGCTAAAATTCCCTTATAACACAAAAAACAAGTATCTAAATATCAACAAATAAAATCTTAAATTAAAAAATTAAAACAGAAAATTTTTTCCCTGAATATTGGGCCAAAAACATGGGTGCGCATTATACACAGCAAGATGCCATACTATTCCTACAACTTCAGTTGTATCATCACCATTTTACAGATTTACCTACTCAGGTGGTAAGTTGCTTATAAAAATAATTAAGTGATTAAAGAAATCCATGCACAGACCAATAATGAGAAAGTATCATAAACCAAGAATTATGATCAACTGATTTTTGTACAATTTAAGTAATGGGGAAGGGTGATGGATGGAAATCAAAGCCTTGTGGCCAAAGGCACAGAATACTAAGTGGAGAAGCCAGGTCCCCAAATTTATTTACCAAATGACACTGAGCAAAACAACTTTTGAAAATATCCCCCCAATACATTGTCTGCAAGAGCCAGCTTTATAAACAAAAAAACTTAAACTTTAATAAACAAGACAGAAATTGTTCCTACACAGAAAGTACAGATTTGTAACAACAAAATATATAAGACAAAAGTTGGAAATGCATCAAAACAGCAGCTGTTGTGTTACAGGATGGTAAGTATCTTTTACTATAGTTACGGAATTTTTATATTGATACAATGTTTTAACAGTGAAAATAATTAAATGGATAAAATTTTATCATTAATATACTTTATTAATCTTAATAAAAATTAATACTGGATAGTATAACACAAAGCAATTCCATAAGGTAAGACAAGAATCAGTCCCTAAAGTAAAGTGCCTTACCAAGATCAAATACAGCAATTGCATCATTCTAATAGCACAGGACCTCAGAAACATAAGGCAGCAAATGAGCTAAAAAGAGAAAACCATTAGCTGACATTAGAGCAAACTTCTTCCTGGGTGAAAACACTTAAGAGGGGAGTCAGGCTGAATAGCAAAGTCAAATATACACAATGACAAGGTCTTGAATATTACATTTTCTACCACAAATAAGGAATATAAATTTATTGGTAAAAATATCAAGCTAAGTCAACCAGGAATATATCTGGGTAAGAAAAGATGGCAGTCAACAAATGGTGCTGGAAAAACTGGATAGCAACATGAAAAAGAATGAAACTAAACACCCTCTTTTTACACTAGATATAAAAATTAACTCAAAATGAATCACAGGCCTTAACGTAAGAGATAAAAAATTATAAAACTCTTAGAAAAAAAAAGAGAAAATCTTTGTGATCTTGGGTTAAGCAAAGGCTTCCTGGATAAACCAAAAGCACAAGCAAAAGAAACTAAAATTAGATCAACTGAATTATATCAAAATTTAAAACTCCTGTGCAGCAAATGACATCATCAAGAAAGCAAAAAGACAACTCACACAATGGAAGAAAGTATTTGAAAATCACATATCTGATGAGACATATTTAGAACATACAAAGAACATGTAACTCAACAATAAAAAGACAAATAACCAATTAAAAACTAAGCAAAGGATCTCAATAGACATTTCTCTGAAGATAAATAACCAACAAGCACATGAAAAGATCAGGCATTAGGGAAATACAAATTGAAGCTACAGTGAGATGCAACTTCACACCTAGATTGACTAACATAAAAAGATAATAACAAATGCTGACAAGCATATGGAGAAACTGGAACCCTCATACGTTGCTGATTGGAATATAAAATGGTACAGACATTTTGGAAAACAGTTTGGCAGTTTCTCAAAATGTTAAATATAGTTACCATATGACCTAGAAATTCACCTCCCAGGAATACACATAAGACAAATGAAAACATGCCTACAAAAAAACTAGTACACAAAGGTTCACAGAAGCATTGTTCGTAATAGCCCCAAATGGAAACAACCCAATATCCATCAATTAATGAACAGATAAAATGTGGTATATCCATACAATGGAATACTATTAGGCAATATAAAGAAATGAAATACCAACATAAGCTACCACATGGGTGAACTTCGAAAACTTTACACTTAGCCACAAAGAAATACATCGTACAATTCCACTTACATGAAATGTCCAAAATATACAAACCCATACAGAAAGCAGAGATTGCCTGGGGAAGGAGCGGGGACAGAATGAAGAGTGACTGCTAATGGGTATGGGGCTTATTTCTGGAATGATAGAAATGTTCTAAAAGTATGTTATGTGATAATTGCACAACTATGATTATATTAAAAACCACTGAACTGTACACTTTAAATGGGTGAACTATATTTTTTAAAGGTAATGTATTTCACTGTTATATTTAAAAGTTTATATGATAAAGAAAGAAAACCACTTTCAGTGGTGCACATTAATAGAGTATACAGATATCAAATTATAAGGTTGTACACCTGAAATTTATATAATGTCAGTAACTAATGTACTGCAATAAATTTAATTTAATTTTTTTAAGTTTAAAAACAAAATCTTAAATGGCAACTAAGAATGAACATTAATTTGCTGGTATCTAGAGAGCAAATTGAGGAAATGACCTACTGAATAAGTGATATGAAAGAAAACTAGAGCTACAGAGATGGAATTTGAAAAATAAAAATATGGAGCTATTGTGCATGAGTGATTTGCAATCAATATTTTAGCATTAGTACTACAAAGCTGGAATCAATATTATTTTAAAAACAAGACTGGCCATAACATCTTATGGGCTTCTTTCCTCATCTGCAAAATAGGGACTTGCAGTTAACAAAATAATTTTTAAGATGAAGACAGAGAAGAAAGAGATAGCTGCTTTCCCAAAAGAATTTGCTAGACATGTATATGTATGATATGCTTGGGCTTTTCAGATTTACAATGAAAAAGAAGAGGCACTCACTCCCTTATGATATAGGAAATCGACTAATATTGCATGTACTGTTCAAGATTAAATTAAGGATAGTTCTATAATGAAAAACAAGACTGTGGCTCCTCAAACAAAAAGAAATAAGGCTGAAAAATAATTTGGTATACCAGGGAAAGCAAGTAATGACTCACAAGTAATGGTTGGCAGAGAGTCTGGTTAGACAATATTGCTAAGTGGATTTAGCAACTAATCTTATATCTGCTATCAATTTACTTTTTTTGTTTGTTTGTTTTTGTAGTATGTGGGTAGTTCCCTGGCTGGGAATCGAACCCAGGCCGCAGTGTTGACAGCACCAGCATCGAAGCCTTAAGCCACTACACCACCAGGGAACTCCCTATCAATTTACTCTTATTCTCTGTTATTCCATTCCTCTTCAGTTACAAACTCAGGAACACCTAAGAATCCAGTGCCTTAAAAATGCTACCTCAAGAAATGGAAGAAATAGGAAAAACTATGAAAGGGGGTAGTGGAGTTTGAGATTTACAGTTTAGGGTAAAGTTAGGGAAGCGAGCCTACTGCGTTAATCAAACCTGCTTAATGATTGTATTGTGGTGGGAAAACAGGACATAATGATGACAGAAGTGCATCCAGGGTAAAGCATGGGATCTAAAACATCAAGCCTGTGCATGCTACCACCTCTGAAATGGATAAGGAAAAAAACTGAGATCAACCCTGTGAATTAGGGCAGAGTCAAAGCTAAACCAAAAACAAACACAGTTGGTACTACTTGCATTATAGGTTGTTCAAGTTATTCAATCTTGGGTCTGATAGTAAAATTTAGGGTTATCTGCCAAAGACAGGACAAAGACAAAAATGAAAAGCCCCTAATAATGACAGTCAGGAAAAGCAACTAAAACCAATAGCATAGTGCAGAAGTTCTCAAACCTATTTTTCTCTTTACTATGTCCACTTAGGGCAAAATGTCCCTTAATCCATCTACCCCTACTTTCCTGTGGGAAAAGAACTCTGTGATAACAATGAAGCAAGTTTTAGGGAGAAGGGTTAACTTACATTTAAGCCATAACTGCATATATTCTTAAATCACAATACTAGAAAATTACAGGCTGAAATTCAGATGATACAAATATGCATTACTATTCAGTGGAGAGTTGACATAATCAATCACAACAAACCAAACTGATAAGATAACACTAAATTAAAGTCATTATCATATAAACCAAGAACTACAGCAAGTGAAAATCATAACCAACTCAAGACAACATTGATGGTATTCTGAGAAAGAATCCTTCCTAAAAACTCTGATAATCTCAACTGCTCCAATGGGAGCTCTGCTTAGCTGCCAACTGCAGCTCAACAGCCAAACTTCTTAGTAGAATACTGAAACAGCATCCTCAGTAACTCTGGTAACATTTTGCTTTATGAAAACCAAACATTAATAACCACTAATAATACACTTATAATACTAGTAACTAACCGTTAGTTGTTATAGAAGATAATGAGGATTGATCATTCACCCTTAAGAGCTCAAGAAAATGGATAAAGAGAGGTGCATGATGAGCATGATCATGATGCAATAAGGGACTAAAGGCAAACTACTAAGGTTGGTCATGTTCAGGGATGGCACTGGGAGAACTGTGCTAACAATGTGCCATGGAGAAGGAAGCTGTGCTCAAGGAGATAAGGAACAAAGTCTCCTTCAAACACTCTTTCATGAGGCAACTCTCCCCATGATAAAACAAGCAGTGAGTAATAATTCTTTTTTAAGGGAGGAGAAATGACCCAAGAGTGTACATGGTGGGTAAGACAATTACCTATTGGCTACATGGAGATCAGAAGGTTCCACAGGAACGATGAAGACAGGTTAGTTCTAGGGCTCTAGTAAACTGAGGGGAAGGGGAACTGTAGTTAGAATTCGGGGCTAGGTAAGTCATTAACAGGAAGTGCAGGTAGATGGTAGTCCCCAACCGAGGCAGAACTACGGAGGTTAGGAATGCGCAGTCCGGATCCAGACTGCCTGGGCAGGACTCTCAACTCGCCCCACTTTATTTTTCTCAAGTGACCTTGGGCAAGTCACTTCACCTCTTGGTGCCTCATCTGTTAAATGAAGGTAATAACAGTACCTACTTAATAGGCTGGTTTTTCGGTTTGAAGTTATATTTGTAAACGGCTTAACACAATGTCTTGCACTGCACATCGTAAGTGGTACCTAAGTTTTGTTAAATAAATTGAGGTAGGTGGGGGTGTGTTTTGACATTGCCAAATACATGAGGTGTGTGGACCGGAGGGGGCATAACTTTCTCTCCGAGACCAGACTGCCAAAAGGCTGCACTGCACCTTCCGGAGAGGTCGTCTTCCTGACAGGGTTGAGGGAGCGCCCGCTCCCTGCAGAGGAGCGCGGGCTGAGGGAAACTTCCTTCCTTCCCGGCCTAGGATTTTCAGGAACTCGTCTCTGAGCACTGGTTGTGATTTCATGAGGCAAGAGTTTAATTTCCGCGCAACATCCCGTGGGGTGCAATTCTGTTCTGTCTGAAGAGCAGGATTTATGTCTAGGGCAAGATGGGGTTTGAGTTGGAGGGAGCAGGGTGATATTCTCAGGGGAAGGTCTGCTAATAGCCACCATCTGTCCGGCGCGCTCCGGCTGCCCGGAGCTGGGCTAGCCTCGGAGGAAGAACGAAGGCTGCGCTACCAGAAGGGCGGCAGGAGGAGCCTTCAGAGTAACTGGGCTGTGGGACTCAGCGGTCGGAAAGGAACCCCACGTCGGGGCTGCTGAGGGAGACCCGCCTCACGGGACGGTGGAGGTCGCTCGCCGGAATCTCCGAAGGGAGTGGCCGACGCTGGCCCTGCGGGCAGCAGGCCAAACGCACAGCCCCGAAGGAACCTGCCCCCTTGTCCCGCCCGTGCCCGCCGGTCGATGGCCCCAGCACTCGGGGTACCTGAGCGTGGGCCCGATACAGGCCGTGTCGGTGCTCTCGATCTCTCGTAGGATCCGCTCATGCTCCGCCGCTGTCTCCAGGCTCTCCGCCTCCGCCATCTTACCCCGCTCCATAGACTGGGGGTGTCCGGCAGCGTGTCGTCTCCCTCAGCTCAGCTCACCTTTAGTTCTCACTCTCACCCCAGGCTCCAGAGTCTCCCCAGCTTCTGGCTAGCCGCAAGACGACCCCGCCCTCAATCTCAGCACGCCCCCTTGCGTCACCGCGTCCGCCGACGTTCACGCAATGCTCTCTGGAACTTGTAGTTCTCTGAGCGACGTTAGGCAGGGTTGCGTTCGTGTATTCTTTAAATACATAAATACGAGTGGAAACCAGTACTATAAGCCGGGAACAGCTAACGACTGCATGTACATTGGTGATCAAGTCAGGCAATGTCACTAATCCCACAAATTCTTCTTTAAGACCCTTGCCAGAAAGCTCAAAATGTTCTATAAGCGCAAATAATAGGAAAGGACTAACTAGGTTTCTGCCCACAGGCACCTTACAAGCTGGAGGCAGCTGGAGAAACCCAAACTAAGATATGAGGCAGAATGTGGCTATATGCCAGTTCAGAGAATCCAGCCCAGAGATCACTTTCTGGTATGAAGGATTCTTAGGCTGGGCCTAGAAATTTAAACGGTGTGACTGTGAGGTGTAAGGAGTTCTCAGAAAACCAGCAAAAACTTCATTTGCACTTATATGTAGAGAAGTAGTATTAAGAGATGGGGCTGGAAAAGTATCTCGGAGAGAAAGACTGAGCTGAGAAATTTGTACTTTGTTCTAATGGCTCCATTGGTCCAACAACCAACTGTATCAGAAGAACCTAGAAACTTTCTTTTAAATACAGACTAAAGGTTCTATATCTGGACATTCTGATCCAGATATCTGTATTTCATAAACTCCCCAGATTACAATTTTAAAATCATATTTATTGATCACTTGAAATTTTTACAGAACGCAATAAATGGGAATTCATTGAAGGTTTTTAAGAAGAGTGACACAATCAGAACATTAGGAAACAATCAAGAGTAAGTGTGCAAGGTGAGGAGAAATAGAATATTTGCAGACAGGTAAAACTATAGAAAAATTTAAGGCCTAAACCATGGAAGTAGCAATGAAATGAAAAAGAAAAGCCAAATAGAAAACATATTTAAAAACAGAATTGGCATGATTTACTAGATATGGGGAAGGAGGACCTTGGGTATTACTCCAAGGTTTGGAGTGGATTGCTTGGTAGAATGGTGTTGCCATCAATAACAGCAACAACAACAAAAAGGCACTTAATAACCAAACTGGAAATTGAGGTGAAATAATTTATGTTACAATCATACCATGGATTATTATGCAATCACTGAAGAGAAAGAGAAAAGACTATATTCAAATAGGAAACTGTCTTCACATTGTGGTGCTGAGTGACAAAAAGCAAGGCATGAAACAGTAAATACAGTATGTTTTCATTTGTTTTATTAAAATAATAAATACTTATTCATATGCTTACATATACATAAAATATTATACATAGAACATTTCTGAAGGGATACCCAAGAAATTATTAACAGTGGTGTTAATAAATTATTAACAGCAGCCAGGAAAGGGATTGGAAGGAAGGGGTCTGAAGTAGAATGAAGATAATTTTCAATTATGTATGTACTTTTGGAATGCTTTCCCTTGTGCATGAATTACTTTTTCAATAAAAATAGTCATTATTAACTAAAAACACAATTTAAAAACAAATAGTGAGGAGAATGGGTTACAAGTCCTGGTTTGCCAGGAACCGAGCAAGTTGCTAAACCTGTCTGTGTCTACATAATCTCTGGCTGTCCTCATTTTATTTTATTAGTCATGTTTAAACAATTCCAGATGGATGTAGGAGGGGTATAGAGAATATGAAGTTTTACGTATTTCTGAAGATCTCTTGAAATACATGACAGAGGGTCCCTTCAAGCACCCATTTTAGCATCTCACTCAGCAAAATAGTTTTTGTCTATCCCAGGAAGCAGACTGTTGTGTAGATCAGATATGTACAGCAATGGTTAAACTAGCTTCTGCTACTGTCAGCAGTTTTCTTGAACCCTCAGAGGCCAGAGATCTCACCTGTTACCAACAAGGGTGTATGAGTCTGGAGTGACTGGTATAGAAAAGCTCCAGTGATAATGGTCTGCCCTTTAAATATTAATACAAAGACTGTTCGGTCAGTATGGAAGGACCAAAAAAGCACTACTCTAAGAGTCTGGGGGTCTTGGATTCACTTCCAGCACTAATAGTTAAAATACATCGAGCACTTTCTGTATGCAGGCACAATATACAAAGTAAGTACTTCACATGCATCATTAAATCCTTGCAACAATCCTTCACAGTAAATATTATGTATCCCATTAAACAGATGCGAAAATTGAGAGAATTGGTAATACATCAAGTCTCAGAGCTACTAAGTAATGAAGCTGATATTTAAAACCAGTTCCATCTGATCCCAAGGCTCGCTTCTTGACCATCAGGCAATACTGTCCCACCCACACCCTCCATTGCCACAAGTTTATTGTGCAAGCTTAAACAAATCATTCTGCCTCTCAGCATCTGCTGCCACATTACTATTATGTATTTACCTTTTCTCAGACCCCTTCCAAATCACTTTGAAGACTTCTTAACAGAACCACTTCTTTCCACTTACATTATTTTTTAATAATTTCTTTATTTTTCAATTACAGTTGACATACAATATTCTATTAGTTTCAGGTGTACAACATAATGATTAGACATTTATATAACTTTACGAGGTAATCACCCTGACAAATCTAGCACCCACCTGACACCATACATACTTATTACAATGTTATTGACTATATTCAGTTTCTGTAGAGCTGACAGTTTTATGGGACCTCCCTTGTATGTAACTGTTTTGCTCTTGCTGCTTTTAACATTCTGTCTTTGACTTTAACCTTTAGTATTTTAATTATGATGTGTCTTGATGTGAACCTCTCGGTTCATCTTGTTTGGGACTCTGCACTTCCTGAGCTTGTATGTCTATTTTCTTCACCAGGTTAGGGAAGTTTTCAGTCATTATTTCTTCAAATAGGCTTTCAATTCCTTTCTCTCTTTCTTCTCCTTCTGATACTCCCATGATGTGAATGTTGGTATGCTTGATGTTGTCCCAAAGGCCCTGTAAACTATCCTCATTTGGGTTTTTTTTTTTTTCTATTCTGGGTGGGTGTTTTTGCAACCTTCTTCTAAATCACTGATTTGATCCTCTGCTTTAACTAATCTACTCTTGATTCCCTCTAATGCATTCGTTATTTCACTTATTATATTCTTCATTTCTCACTACCTCTTCTTATTTTTCTATCTCCATTTTTATCTTCCCTATCTCTTTGTTGAAGTTGTCACTGAGATCGTTGAGCATCTTTATAACCAGTATTTTGACCTCTGCATCTGGTAGATTGCTTATCTCAATTTTGTTTAGTTCTTTTTCTGGAGCTTTGTTCTGTTCTTTCATTTGTAACAATAGCTATCTAATACACTCCACCTTTCTTCATAAAAGTTTCTCTCCCCTTAGCTTCTTGGACATATAACAATCCTGGCTAGCTCCTCCTGTGCTTACATCTTACCTTTCTTCACCATTTCGTTCTACTCTGTCTACTTACTTGGTTCTCTTCTTAACCTCCTTTTCTAGACATTTCACAATCTTTCCCTAAGTAATCTCATCTAATCCCAGAGGGTCAAATATACTCTGTAATGTTGATTCCTAACACTCTCTTCTAAACTTCAGATCCAGATTTCAGTTGCCTTCAGGACATTACTGTTTACTATCCTGCTACCACTTCAAACTCAGTGTTTTAAACAAATTTCTAAATTTCTAAATTTAGACAAAATTAGCTCTTACTCCTTCCCATCTGACTGATTGCATCACCCACTATTTACTCAATAGCCATAAATTTGTATAGGTCCAACCCAGTGCTGCACAAAGCCAAGAATACCTGGGATGAATCACTGCACCTGAGCTGCCCCCACAGACTGGTTGCCTTCTGTCAACGTGATTGGCAGAGACCATCCTCTGGAAGTTTGCCCTCTAAGCTTCATTCGGAAGGTAGAGCCAGGAAAATTTCTTCTTGGCTTTCAATCCTAATCACTCTTGACTACTATGCAAATTGCAAACCCCTGAGACTGTCTCACTCCCTACTGCTCTATAATTCCTCCCCTCAATTGACCTCTATTTTAAGCCAGGCTCCTTTAACATTTTCCCAGAATAATCCTGCCATCTCCTGCTTTAAATGAGCCTTCCTGAGGCAAGGCTGATAGTTCTGGTCTTCCATCACGACCCCCAAAGCCAGGCCCTTGTCCTCACACTGCACTGGCTTACAAACCCCATCCGTAAATCAATCACCCTTCTCCACTCCTATACCTGAAGTGTCAAGGGAAACTAGAGAAAAGAGCACAAACAGGCAAACCACCACCAACCCAAAGTGCCAATCTCTGCAATGGTCTGTGTGCTGCCCGCCTCCCACCCCATAACTGCCTCATAGCTCTCTTTAGTCAATTCTCACTCACATTTTCCTTGTCAGCTACTTGACACCTCAATAATCTTCTCAACGCCTAGAATTCTATCTACTACTACTACTACACACACACACACACACACACACACACACACAAGATTGCCTCAACTTCTTCTCTTTAAAAAAAAATAATAAAAGACATCATTTGAGGATGAGAGTTCCCTCATTCCAGTTACTACTGCTATATTACAAATCATCCCAAACTTACCATTTTATTATTCTCATAGATTCCATGATTTAGTGGTTGGGGTATATTCAAACAATCATGCAATAATCACCACAATCAATTTTTAAAACATTTTATCACCCAAAAAAGAAACCCCATACCCATTAGTAATAATCCCCATTTCACTGAAACCTCCCCAGCCCTAGGCAACCACTAACCTACTCTGTCTCTACAGATTTGCCTAGATGGGACATTTCATACAAATGGAATCATACACTTTGTGGCCTTTTGTAACTGGCTTTTTTCATTTAGCATAATGTTTTCAAAGGTTCATCTGTATTGTAACATATATCAACACTCAATTCCTTTTTATGGCCAAATACTATTGTATAGATATACCACTTCTATTTATCCACTCATCAGTTGATAGTCATTAGGATGCTTTCCTTTTTTTTAACAATTATGAATAATACTGCCAAGAACATTCATGTACAAGTTTTTGTGTGGACATACCTGTATGTTTTCAATTCTCCTTGGTAATATACCTAAGAGGGGGATTATTGGGTCATATGGTAACTCTATGTTTAACATTTTCAAATCTGACAGAACATTTTCTAAACTGTCTGCACCATGTTACATTTCCACCAACAATATATGAGTTCATACTTTTCACATCTCTCTCAATATTTGTTTTTGGTATGTCTTTTTCATTTTAGCCATCCTAGTGGATGGGAAGTGGCATCTCATTATGATTTTGATTTGCATTCCTCTCAGGGCAAATAATGTTGAACATCTTTTCATGTGTTTATTGGGAGTTTGCATATATTTTCTTTGGAAAAATGCCTATTCATATCCTTTGCCCACAGTGGAAAACCAATTCCCATTGGTTTACTTGGATTTGCATTGTTATTGACTTGAAAGAGGTCTTTATATATTCTAGATATAAGTTCCTTATCAGATACACATTTGCAAATCTTTTCTCCCATTCAGTGGGTTGTCTTTGAAGGACAAAAGTTTTTAATTTCAATGATGTCCAATTTATCTACTTCTTCTTTTGTTGTTTATGCTTTTGATGTTGTATCTTGTAAACCATTTCTTAACCCAAGGTAATGAATATTTATCCTATGTTTTCATCTAAGAGTTTTATAGGATTAGCTCTTATATCTAGGTCTGGATCCATTTTGAGTTAATCTTCGTAAATGGTGTGAGGTAGGGCTCCAACTTTGTATTTTTGCCGTTGTGTCAGACCATTCATAGAAGACTATTCTTTCCCTACTGAATTGTCTTGGTACTCTTCTTAAAAATCAATTAACCATAAATGCAAGGTTTTATTTCTAGACTCTCAATTATAACCCATTGATGCATATGGCCAGCCTTATGACACTACAACACTGTCTTGATTACTGTATCTTTATAGTTAGTTTTTACATTAGGAACTTTGTTCTTTTTCAGGGTTGTTTAGATATTCTGGTCCCTACATTTCCAAATGATTTTTAGGATAACCTTGTCAACTTCTGCAGAAAAAAAAAAACAAAAAAAAACAAAGTCAGCTTTTTAATAGGGAGTTTCTGAATCTAGAGTTTAGTTTGGGGAGTATTACCACCTTAACAATATTAACTTCTTTGACCCATAAACACAGGATATTTTTCCATTTATTTTTAGATCTTTCTAAATTTCTTCCAAGAACATTGTGTTGTTTTCAGTGACAAGTCTTACACTTCTTTTATAAAATTTGTTCTTAAGTATTTTTTTTCTTTTTTGCTTGGGTCTTCTTTTTGTTTTGGCTGGTTTTTTGGTCTGTCTGGCTAAAAGTTTTTCAATTTTGTTGATCTTTTCAAAGAACTAACTTTCATTTGTTGGTTCTCTCAGTTGTTTTCTATTTTCTTTTTATTTATTTCTTCTCTATCTTTATTTAATTTCCTCCCTTCTGTTGGCATTAGGTTTAGTTTGTTCTTCTTTTTCTAGTTTTTTAAGATGAAAAGTTATGTTATTGATTTAAGAGCTTTCTTCATTTTAATATAGGCATTTATAGCTATAAATTTTCCTCTTAGAGCTATTTTAGCTTCATCTCTTAAGTTGTGTTAAGTTGTTTTCATTTCTATTCATCTTGGAATATTTTCTAATTTCCCTTATGATTTTTTGCCCACTGGTTATTAAGAATATGTTGCTTAATTTTCACATATGTGTGAATTCCCAAATTTCCTTCTGCTATGAATTTCTAACTTAATTCCATTGTGGTACAAAAAACATACTTTGTTTTATTTCAATCAGTTTACATTTATTGATATGGTCAATAAATGTATTCTTCAGAAGAATGTGTATTCTGCTGTTGCTCAAGTCTTTTACTCCCTGTTCCTAGTTGTTGTGCCCATTATTGAGGGTAAAACAATTAAGTTTCCAACTATTATTGTTGAATGGGTATCTGCTCTTAAATATTTCCAAGGTGCTTTAAAATCAATATGTTCAAAATTGATTTTATACTCTCTCAAATCCATCTCATTTAATGGCCCTAGATGCTCACACCAGAAACTCAGGAGTCATCCTAGATCCCTTCTTTTTCATCGTATCCTACATCTAATAGACCAGCAAGCCATGGTAATTTTACTGATCTGTTCTCTCCTCTTTAGCTCATTTATCCCTGCCCTACCTAATTCAGGTCCTCGTATCTCATACCAGAACTATTAAAACCAATCTTCTTGCCTCCATTCTTGCTAATGTTCTTCCCACCTGGAACGACATACTCATTCTTTAAGACTTAATTCCAGAGTCCCCCTCTCCTCTGGGGAGCGTTTGCTGTATGATCTCATTCCTCCACCTGGGCTCTCAGGCTCCTGTGTATACAAGTACATACATCTGTCCCAAGAGTTACTACCTGATTTTGCCACTGTCTTCCCCTCAGGATAGCTCAGTCTCTTATAGCAGACTAATTAAGAATCTCTAAAGTCAGACAATATAGATTAAAAATCCTGACTCTACCAGTTTCTAGACATGTGATTGGCAAACCCATTCATTTCTCTATGGCTCAGTTTTCTCATTCACAGTATGGAGATAACAGTACTGCCTCATAGGGTTAAATTGAATTAATACATACAAAGTACTTAAAATGAATGTTAATATTAATACTATTATACACTTCTGGGTCTCCAGCACTTTAGCAAAGTACTTAGGATAGAAAGCTTTTAGTTCACGTAGCTTGAGCTGAAGTCAACTGAACATAAGTGCTTGTCCCTTTGTTCAGTCTTTACTTATGCTATTCTCTTCCTTCTGTATGAAATACTCTTCCTCTTTACAACTCCTTGCTTACTTGTTGAAATTATTCTTGAAGAACTAGCTTAATTTAACAATAAAAAAACAAATAAATTTATACCTATAAAAATAAATACATAACTAAATTAAATTTTTTTTAAAAAAAGATCCAGGTTTGTGACCTTTCTCTGTGAAAAGAAACCTTCCCTTCCTAACCTAACATCTCTATCTTGTATTATACATGACTTCACATTATCCCTATCACACTGTATGACTTTGAGTAGTGGCAATAATAACAGCTACCATTTATTAAATACCTGCTGGGTTCCAAGAACATAATAGGATTTCTGTCATTCAATCTGCACAATCATCCTGCCATGAGACAAAAATTATTGTCTCTATTTTATTGATGAAATAATTGAGGCCCAGGATGCCTAAATAACTTGCCCAAGGTCAGACGGCTAATAACTAAGTGACAGACTGAGGTTAGTAGCCAGGTCTAACCTCAAAGCTCACTTTCTTTTATTGCTTTTACTAGTTTTCAAGTCTCTCTCTCCAGCTATACCATGAGTTCCTTGGGAGCAGGGGCCTGTCCCAGCAGCTGGCTCTCTGAGGGGAAAAAGTATATCTCCCCAGAAAGCCTGAAGTTTCCTGGGTTCAGAGCATCAGTGCTCCTTCCTTCTATCTCTCTCCACAGTGCTGAGGTAGGAGTCTGTGCTGGCAGAAGAGTGAAGGAAAAGAACAATAATTGAACAGTAGATAAAAGCAGCTCAGCCCCAGGGGCTCTCTGGGTCATGTTTGCTGCTCCCGCATCTGTGGGGGCTGTGAGGAGGCCTCCTAGGAGTCTGAGCTCACTGGGTCTCCTGGGTGGTGATATCAGCCTCCTGCTCTGCCAGGCCCCTGAGAGCGCAATTACACTGACATCACCCGTGTTTCCATGGGGCTTAGTAAGGAGCTCAGCCCTCATTCACATGCCCCCGCCTGAGACAAGTTCTGTATTCATGATTTTGGGGTGTTTTCCTTGCCCAGAGGTCTCCTTCCGTGTGTGGACAGCTTTCCTTCCTGTCTCTCATCCTAAATTACCTGTCTCCTCAAACTGTAAGCCTCACTCAGTACTTTGCTCTACACACTGGAATCTCTGACACACCCGTATAAATCAGGAAACATAGAGAATTACAAAAACAAAAAAGCTCCCCAGTGATTTTGTAAGACTGGAAAAGGGAGAAGCTGAGCAAGAGGAAATTAGAAAAACCTGTCAACCTTTCCAGGATCTGACTGTGGCAGAGCCATTCCACTTCAAAGAAAACTTGAAATGGCTTCAACCTTGAATTTTCCAGGTTTGTAACTTGCCAACCTTTGTTAGCCATAAGGAAGCCATCTCCACAAAGGAGTTCTCTCCCTCTGTCCACAAACTCCTAATTTAATTCAATTTGGCAAGTAATCATCAAACAACCAAACATGCACTCATTTACCTGGATACCTGTCAGGCACTCTTCAGCCTACAATGCTCACATGGCTCCCATTGCACTCGAAATAAAATCCAAACTTAAGCCATGGCCCTGTGCCTTCCGCCACCCCTGCCCCCAGCTGCATCTCACACCACTTTTCCTATGTTCACCCTCTCCAGCCACATCAACCATCTTTCAGTCCCTCAGACACAACAAAATCCTGACCACTTCAGGCTCTGCAATTTATGTTTATGTTGAGACCTGCAGGATGAGGTGGATTTAGCAAGCCTTAGGTTAGCTACCTCTGCAGAGACAGTAACCAACTATGTGACTGGCCACTCGAGCGTGGTGTTTGAAGTGTTAAAAGTTCACATGGAAAAGATCTGGCAGGTCTGACCATTACAGAAAGCAGCATCATGCCTGGGACTGAGGGTTTGGTTGAGGTGCTACTCCAGTAGAGAAACTGAGACACAGGCTATATCAAGGCACTGGTTCTTCTCACCAAGACAGCAATAGCTGTGGGGCTAGCTCCTACATTAGATACTCTGCTACTAACCTGAAGACTCTATTCTTTTCCTTCTTAGCACTCATCCTAATTTATAATTATATATACTTCTTTGTTTTTTTGTTTATTTACTTTCTCCCTCACTAAGCTGTAAGTCTAAGGGGTTAGGGACCATGTCTGATTTTTTAAATATATACCTAGTGCCTAGATCAGTTCCTAGCACATAGTAGGTACTTAATAAATCTTTGTTGACCAAATGAATGATAAAAACTGACCTCCATATCTAGAGAGTGTCTCATCTACTTGGGGAAGCTGACTAGCACTCACAAAGCAGGTATAAACTTTTCTTTACAAAATGGGTATACAACAAGCGCATTACTTTAATTCCCTTCAATCAAGTTAAATCTACCTCCAAACCCTCAACCTTCATTAGTAGAAATTCAGTCTCAATCTAGGCTTGAGCAAAGGCCCAGGGCTTTTTCTGGAGCAGAACATTCAGGGCAGTCCCCCAAATGAGATTCTCATTGTCCCAGCCTTGGGGGTCCTATGAAGTAACTCTATAGCCCTCAGACCACCCTTCCTTAGGAAGTACTGTGGGATTGGTAACCCTGATGTCTGGGGTACACTGGGGTCCAATAATGAATCATTATTCCTCTCTACTGTCTTATCACCTCCATAGAGCGTCCCAAAGAGACAGGCCAGCGTTCTCACATGCTTGGGAACCCCTAAGTCACTCCCCTCTGCCCTCTCCACTTCAGCCTTCTCCCTTCGATCACTAGCACATCCCTCCTCCCCATAGCCTAGTACCAACCCATCAAGGAACTCAGACTTCCCTCTGACTCCTTGCATTTCTGTCTTGCCACGCAAATGGCTCTGAGGCAACGGTAACTAAAGCCAGACTGCCTTCTTAGACTAGGAGAAGGCAATTGGGAGAATGAAAGACAAGTAGAAGCTCAATACATTATCCTGCTCTACACGAACAGAAGACCTCACAAAGACAATACAATATCGTGCTAAGTTGGAAATAACAAAGTACCAAAATGTATGGTGTGATCAGGGGTGTTGGGGATTAGTTTTTCTGAGACCTCCTCAAGCCTATCTCTAAGTCCTCTCTCACAACCTATGTGCCCATCCTAGGCAATCTAAGTATTTGTACATTAGAGAGACACTCCTAGATACACATTTACACCATGAAATCTTGTCAGTGATTCTACTTCTCCAGTGCCTTGGAACCCCCCATCACTTGTGTAACACTACTGCTACTACCAGAAGTAAAGGTTTAACGTCTTGTGCCATGACTTTTGCAACAGTCCACCAACTCATTTTCCTAAAGGCTTCCTTTGCCATCATTCATTCATTTGCTCTTCTATTAAAAAAATATTTCTTGTGGAGTGGTAAACAGCCGGATCCGTAGCCTCATAACAAAATGGTAACCACGAAGGGATGTGGCTCGGAACTGGATTGCAGGCTACCTCAGAAATCTGTTTGCATTCATTTGAAGTTATCACCTCTGGACACCTGTTTTATCCACAACCAGGGATTTCCCTTTTCACACTTCTTGGCCTACGACCACCTTCCTGGCCCCCTTTCCTGCCTCTCCTTGCCTGCCTATAAAAACTTTGGCTGTGCCAGGATAGATGAGATGGGCTTTGGACAGGAGTTCCCCCATCCTCCCAAAATGCTAGCATTTTGAATAAACCTCTTTTCTTTCCACCAAGAAATAAATAAATAAATAGAAATTTTCAAGCAACTGCAGAAACACTACCTGTGTGACCTTGGGCAAGTTGCTTAATTCCCTGTGCCTCACTTTTGATAATAATAATCATACCTCTCCTATAGGATCGCTATATTGTTATAAAACAGTGCCTGGCACATAATAAGTGCTGGATCAGTGTTGACTTTTTGGATTTGTTGTAGCTGTTGTCATTATTTTCACTGATACCACTTGACACAGTGGTAAGTGAGCAACAAAATCCCTGTTCTTATGAACTTACAACATAGTTGGGAGAGAAAAAAAGTGTGTGTGTGTGTGTGTGTGTGTGTGTGTGTGTGTGTGACAGAAAGAGAGAGAGAGAGAGAGAGAGAGAGCTCAGCTAAAATGTTCCTCTACTCTCAAGGTTCTTCTTGCTGGTCTAATAATCAAATAGACATGACACAGATTAGCAAGAGAAAAATAAACAAATTTTGCTAGCCCAAGAAACTAGATTCAAAATATTTCTCTTACCAGTCTAAATTTAGAAGGGAGGAAAAGATTCTCACCACTTTCACTTCCACCAGATCCTGCAGACAGAGAGCTGGGGGTGTGCTGGCATGGTAAGAATCCCTACTTTCTGCCAGCCCATATCAGACGCCCCAGGATGTCCTCATCTGCAGCAGTCTCCTGGGGATGTGTGGGGTTCCAGCCAGTGAGTTTATCCAGCTCACAGCACCAAAACTGCGGGGAAGGAAAAATTCCCCCTTACCTCCTCTGGTACTTTCAGCTGTCTGAATAATTAAATCCACAGGAGGCAGATTGATAAGAGAAAATCAAATTTAACATCATGCACATGGGGACCCCACATACACAAGGGAGTTAAAGACCCTGCATGCACGAGTGGTTCAGAGACAGAAAGGGGGATTGAGGTATATAAGACATCCTGAGCTAGGGATGAGGTCAGGTACCTTGGGGGCTTCAAAATACCTTAGAAGATTATAAGGGCAGACTTTCAATAATTAGTAGTTTCCTCTGTCCTATAGACGGTTCAAAAGAAATTATCTCTGATAATCTTATGGGCAAGGCCTTTAATTCAAATTCTTCTAGGTAGTTGTTGCGGGTAGCAGGGTGGGGCAGAAGTTTCTCTTGAGCCTGAATCTAAAATTGTCTTTAGCTCGAATTAATCTGCATATCACTAAGGCACATCTTCTAGATCCACACACTAGTTATAAGCACTATTTAGATAGTAAAGTGGACTGATATGTCACTTGACAGCCATTAGGATGGCTATTATCAAAAAGAAAAAGAAAATAACAAGGGTTGGTATGGATGTGGAGAAATTGGAATCATTATGACTATTGCTGGAAATGTAAAATGATGCAGCCACTGTGGAAACCAGTATGATGGCTCCTCAAGAAAATTAAGCATAGAAGTACCATTTGATCCAGAAATTCCACTTCTGGGTATGTGCCTAAAAGAATTGAAACTGGGGTGTCCAACAGATACTTGCCCACCAACATCCATCATATCAGCATTTTTCAGAACAGCCAAAACATGGAACGACCCAATTTTCCATCAACAGATGGACATTTTGCTTAATCCATTCATGTTTTTTGTTGTTGTTATTGTTGTTTTTTGGGGGGTAGTTCCCTGGCTGGGAATCGAACCCAGGCCACAGTGTCGAGAGTGCCAAAGCCTAGCCACTGCATCACCAGGGAACCCCCTCATTCATCTGTTTTTATATATACATTATGTAGATGAATATTATTCAGCTTTAAAAAGAAATGGAATTCCAACACATGCTACAACATAGTTGAAACTTGAAGACTTTATGCTAACTGAAATAAGCTAGACACAAAAGGACTAATATTGTATGATTCCATTTATATGAGGTATCCAGAATAGGCAAATTCAGAGACAGAAATTACATAGTGGTTGCAGGGGCTAGGTGTAGTAGAGGAATGGCTAGCTGTTGTTTAATGGATGCAAAGTTTAAGTTTAGGAAGATGAATAAGTTCTGGAGATGGATGGTGGAGTTGGTTGTACCACAGTGTGAATGTACTTAATGCTACTGAATTAATGCCATTAGTTAAAATGGTAAAGTTTGTGTTATGCATATTTAGCCACAATTAAAACAAATATATTTTTTAAGTGGAGTGACATAATAGATCCTGCACAAGTAATTTCTAGATTGATGGCTAAAGGTGTCTTTGAGAAGTGACATTTAAGCTGAGCTTTGAATGATAAGAAGAAGCCAGCTACATAAGTATGGTGGGTAAGGAAAAATGTACAGATACTGCAAAGCCCTAAGGGAGGAACACCTTTGAAGCGTTTCAGAGACCTAAAGAAGGTCAATGTGGTGGGAGCATAGAGGGCAAAGGACAGAGACTCGTGAAGAGGTGAATACCATAACCATGAACAAGTCTTGGAAGAAGGTTTTCTATAAAGGGAAACAGAAACGGGGCTGATATCAAAGGGGTCTACGGGGAGATGTTTTTCCCCAAGATGGGAATGGTTCAGTTGAAAGGAAGAAATGGCAATGCTAAAGAGAGAGGCAAAGTTGCAGGACTGAAGACTTTGAGGAATGAGAAGGAATGAGATGCAGACCACTGGTGGTTTTGGGTGAACACTGATGCCAACATAATTCCCTGTTCCTGTATTTAACAATACAGGGACTGGACATACTTTCCTGTCCTTGTGTTAAACAATACTGAAATTAAGTAAAAACTACCTACCTGATTGCTCCAGGAAATATTTGCTCTTGGGAGGTAAGACTGAACCAACTAAAATGACTTGTTCATCAAGACTCTTTCAAGACCTTCCCTGCACTGAAAACTTTTCCCCCCATGCCCAAGATTCCAAAGCCACTATACACTCTGTTCAATCCTGACCAGTTCTGCTCCTTGCAAGAGACACCTTAAAATCACCCTGATCAGGCCCTGAAACTCTATAAGTATCCTGGACTCATTTTCCTATCTTGAGACACTACCAAGATCCAGAAAGTGGTGTTCTCCCTTATTGCAGTTAGTCTAATAAACTAAGCTTAACTTGATAAATAGGTTTTTGTGATGGTCCTTTGGGCAGTCAACAAGTTAATACTGGGTTGTGATGGGGGCAAGGCTATTCATCCATTGTAACAGGGAGTAGGGTATGATGCAAGTGTTTTGAGATTTAGGTTGTGGAGAGGTGATGGAGCCATGTTCCCAAAACATAAAAACGATACCACAACTACCATCTATTAGTTTCCTATTGCTATTGTAACAAATGGCCGCAAAGTTGGTGGCCTGATACAACGCCATCTATTATCTTACAGTTCTGTAGGTCAGAAGTCT
>PVJL010003955.1:118285-142686 GCA_004026885.1 Lyroderma lyra
TTTTTTTTTTTTTTTTTTTTTTTTTTTTTTTTTTTTTTTTTTTTTTTTTTTGCTTTTTGCTTTTTGGTGTGTGGGTAGCTCACTGACTGGGAATCAAACCCAGCTGCAGCGTTGACAGCACCAGCGCCGAAGCCTTAAGCCACTACACCACCAGGGAACTCCCTGACTCTCTTTTCTACATTCCTCTCTCTCCTATAAGGAGGGACAACCCGCTCATAAGTCACCTCACATTGGGCCCACCTAGAACATCCTGGATAATCTCCCATATTAAGATCTCTAATCACATCTGCGGAAGTCCCTTTTGTCATGTAAGGTAAGATATTCACAGATTCTAGGAATTAGGATGTGGACACCTCTAGGCACCACTATTTTGCCTACCACATACTATCATAAACCTGTGATGTTGTGATTTATAATAAATATACAAGGTCCGGCAGAAGTAACGCCCGGACTTGAGTTATGATTTCATTACAAAATCATAACCACACATGCTTATGGTTACCAGCTCAAGCACACTACATGACCTTTTAGGTGAAATGTTAAAATCGCTGTCCATCTCATGGACATTCACATACAGGGGTCGGCATTACTTCTGCTGGACCCTGTATATTTTGGCCTTTGCCCATTCTTCCTGGAACACAGCTCCCTAAATCCTTGACATTTCTTAAGGGATTTCTTATAATATTTGGCCTCATGTCCTGGGTTCCTGAGCCATAAAGGTGCAATGGCTGTCTTGTTATCATAACAAGCTCTTTCAACTGCACCTGAGTTTATATTAATAAGATGACGTTTGGACAGCCCCTAGGCAAGCTAAGGACGAGGACTGGTTAACAGGGGAATCAGCCACGTGATTAGAGGGTTGAAGTTTTTCTGCCCCACCCTTCCAACCTTCAGGGAGGAGAGAGGTGCTGGAAATTGAGTTCAATCACCAGTGTCTGATGATTTAATCAATCATACCTACATATTGAAGCCTCCATAAAATTACTGGACTGTGGGGTTCGGAGAGCTAAACCAAAATGCATCTACGTTCCAGGAGGATGTTGCACCCCAAACTCTACTGGGATGAACGTTCCTGTGTTTAAAACAAACACTTCTAGACCAACCCCTTTGTATCTCTTCACCTGGCTGTTCATTTGTATCCTTTAATATCCTTTGTTATAAACTGGTCATCTAATAAGTAAACTGTTCCCTGGGTTGTGTGAGTTGCTCTAGCAAATTAATCAAACCTGAGGAAGGGGTCATGGGAGCCTCCCATCTACGGATTGTTTGATTATAACCAATATTGGGAGTGGGTGGGGAAAGAGGCGTTTCTTACATTGCTGGTAGAAGTATAAATTAAAAGCAGCAACCCATTTTTTTTCCTTCCCCTGGGTTATCTCAACCCTATCCAGTTTGAGGATTTTCTAAGAACAGCTCAAATAAAGTCATGGCCTGCTACTTAAAGCAGAGAGACACAATAATCTGAGAGAAGGCTCACCCAAGTCCACCTGATGAGAAACAGAGAACTGGTGGGGCACAATGGGCTCCTCCTGGTACCAGTCCAGGCCCACAGGGTGGTCCTGGTGGGCTTCTTCGGAATCCTGCCAACTTTGCCAAGTAAACATCCATGTAAGAACATCTAAACCTGTAGAGAATTTTAATAAGAGTTTTAAGAGTTTATTTGCGCCAAACTAACAACATGTCAAGAGATCAAGATCTCAAATGCTTTACAGAATAAAGAGGCTTGCAGTTTCTTTCATGCATTTGAAATTAAGGAGGGGACATAAGGAATATTACAAGAAGGTGGAAGAGAGCAAGGCAGGGATTGGATCACAGGCTAATTAAGATTATTTGCTCTCTTGAGAGTGGTTATGTCTTAGAAAGGGGAATCTGAAAAGAAGCATTTCAACGAGTGTATTAAGCTATAAGCACAGAGACAATGGGCAAGTGTTGTTTAAGGCAAAGATAAGCCTTTTAGTAAAGAAGTTGTATGCCTAGGGTGTGACTACCCACCATGACCTGTCCAGTTAGGAATTTATGATCTGATTACCATGTTACTATTTTCATCCACAAACCTTCAAGGAAGACAATTTGGCAATAGTGATAAAAATGACAAATGCATGGAGCTCCCTGGTGGTATAGTGGCTAGGCTTCCTGTGCTGTCAATGCTGTGGCCTGGGTTCGATTCCCAGCCAGGGAACAACCCATATAAAAAAAATAAAAAATAAAAATTAAAAAAAAAGACAAATGCCAATATATTTTAATCTGACAATTGCACTTCTAGGAATATATCCTACAGATGTTCTCACACATGTGTAAATGATAGCATTCATGTACCATTGTTTATAATAGTAACAAGATAGGGGAAAAAACTAAATGTCCATCAGGAGAGAAACAGTTAAATAAATTACAGTAAATCCACAGCAGTTAAAAACAAATGAGCACACTCTCTATGTACTGAATGAGTAACCTCCTAGATAAGTATTCCACTTTTAACTTTAAAATAATGTTATATTTAGAGAAAAATTGTGAAAATAATATACAGAGTTCCTGTATACCCCTCACCCAGTTTCATTTTGCCTTAATGCTATCATCTTACATTACATGGTACATTGTCTAAAATAAAAAAAACCAATATTGAGACATTTCTGCTAACTAAACTCCAGACTCAATTCAGATTCCATTGGATTTTTCCATCAATGTTCTCTATCTGCTTCAGGATCTAATCTAGGATACCACACTGCATTTAGCCATCACATCTCTTTAATCTGACAGTTTTTCAGGCTTTTCTTGTTTTCACAACCTTGGTGATTTTGAGGAACAATACTGGCCAGGTATTTCATAGGGTTATCACTCAATTTGAGTTTGG
Organism: Lyroderma lyra; assembly: GCA_004026885.1. NCBI lineage: Eukaryota > Metazoa > Chordata > Mammalia > Chiroptera > Megadermatidae > Lyroderma > Lyroderma lyra. Next base: position 121,134 of record PVJL010003955.1, read on the forward strand.
CTGATGTGTTTCTCAAGACTAGATCGGGGTTATGAGTTTTTGGAAAGAATACCATAGAGGTGAATGGTATTCTTATTGCATCACAGAAGGAGGCACATAAATCACATGACATCACTAGTGATATTCACCTTGATCACGTGATTACAGCCTTGTTTCCCAGGTTTCTTCACTGTAATGTGACTGTTTTTCCTCTCCAAACTCTTTGGAATCCAGACACTAAGTCAAGTTCACTTTCATGGGTGTAAGAGGTCTAAGCTCTGCCTCTTAGAGGACAAAATATCCAAATATATTCAATAAAATTCTTGGGAAAGAATTTACTTATTTATTCAAACATATCTTTTTTTTTTCTTTTTTCTTTTTTTTTTTTGTAGTATGTGGGTAGTTCCCTGGCTGGGAATCGAACCCAGGTCGCAGCGTTGACAGCGCCAGCGCCGAAGCCCTAAGGCACTACACCACCAGGGAACTCCCTCAATGAACATATGTCCATTTATTTTTTGAGTAATAATCAAATATTACATTATTTATTTTATTGCTCAAATTGTTCCAGCTTTGACCACTGGAAGTTCCTTCAAGTTGGCCCTTATGGCTATTGGATAAGAACACTTCCTTACTTTATATTCTATTGCCTGGAGGCCAGCTACTAGCCTTCCTCTCCTTACTCAGCGGCCTCCAGAATTTCCTCCCCTTTAGTCTTGTAGGCTCCCAACCCCTCCCCTTGGGCTGGGTGAGCCTGGCCCTTTGTGGAGAGCTGAAGCCAGAAAACACTGCACCTCAGCTTATCTGTCCTCAAGACAATTAAGAGGCCCTGCATGAAAGCCCAGGGGTCTTGCTCCCAAACTTCCTTCCAACTATGGTGCACTGGGTCCTCAGGGCTTGGAGGTAGGGGCCTGTGTTTATCACGTGACCACTGTTGCCATGGTATTCTGGTGCAGCTTCTCCTGGGACCAGGACCCAGGGAGCTGGTTCACAGGGGAGCAGCTGGCAGGTTTTTCTCCAGGGTTCTCAGAGAGAGCCTGGCTAGATGAAGTCACACAGATTTGTTGAGCTAGTGTGACCCACACCATGGGATCTCACTGTTCTTATCTCATCTATTGTATAGTAGTCCTCCCTTACCCACAGGGGATACATTCCAAGACCCTCAGAGGATACCTAAAACTGTGGCTGGTACCAAACTCTGTATTTGCTATGTTAATTTCCTATACATACCTATGATAAAGTTCAATTTGTATTACATGACTGGATACTTTCCAGACAGCCCCTGTAAATTAGGACACAGTAAGAGATTAACAACAGTAACTAACAGTAAAATAGAATAATCATAACAACATATTATAATAAAAGTTATGTGAAGGTGGTCACACCCCCTCTCTCAAAATACCTTATTGTTCTGTGAAGAGAAAGAAACTTTCCTCTACCCTTCTAGGTTCTTTTGACTGGTCTAATACTCAAAAGGGCATGAGACAGATCAACATGAGAGAATATGACAAAATTTAATTATGTAATGTATGGGAATCCCACATACATGAGAGGTTCGGGGACAGAAAAGGGAAAAAGAGGTGTTAATATACATGACATTCTGAGCTAAGGTTGGGGTAAGAAGCTTGGAGCTTCAGGTGGAAGGTCATTCACAAGACGGAGAGGGGAGAAGCCCACTGCCGCCCTCCCTCCCCTCGCACCAACACCAGGAAGCTTCAAATTCAGTATCTGGCTGTTTCAAGGGACTGCCAAAGGTGCAGCCCTACTGTGTTCTGGAAGAACATTCTGACTAGCAGTCCTCAATGTAGCTTTCTTCTACCTCCCCAGGAAAGTTCCTGTGAACATAGAACAAAGAGAAAAGCACGAATTCACACCAAATCTCAGGGGAGCCGGTTACTCGCAGGCAGAGAGAATCAGGTTTACTGAACTGCAGGGACACAAGGCGGCTTTAGGAAGTTTCGTCTTCCCACCTTTAGATGCTCACTTGACCCCCCGATTTAGCCTGTTCTAGAGAATCCATGCATTTTGCTTAAGACTCGATGCCACAACGTGGGGGCAAGTGATGAAGTGGAGAATTCGCAACACCTTATAGTAAGAGCATGTCAAATATCTTGTGAAAAAAAAATCACTAAATTTCTACACTCTTCAGTATGAGGCTAAATTGTTTTTTTGTAAGCTACATCTTGAATAGGACTCAAGTACAGAAAATTCACAGTGATGTTTTGGTGCAAGCCAGTGCCCTGGCTGCTCCGCTGAGAGGGACGGAACAAGGAGAGATGGGGAGCACCCTGAAGCCTGATTAGAGGCCAAAGGACCATGGGAACAAGGAGGGCTCCCTACCTGCGCAGGTTGTCGCGCGGCACAAAGGGGTGTGCACTCGGTGTCAGTGAAGAAGCTTCAGATTCTGCTGCCCCCTTATGGCGGTCATACTGCGACACGACGTCTCTCGCTCGGGTTAAGCTGAGGCTCCTGATTCAAGTCAAGCCCAGGGCTGAAGAGAACGAGGCAGGGATGCATGTTATTTTTTATATGCATATAGTAATGGGGAAAAGTACTTTTGGTATAAACACAGCTATAATGGTAAGACCGGTATCTTGAGAGCCATACAAATCTCATTTGGCTCAGACTTGGGCTAGTCGTGTGATGCAGGACGTCACTTACCGCTTCTGTGAGCCCCCGTCTCTCAAATGGGAATAGTAATAGCATCTCCGCACGATGAGAGTTTAACAGAGACAATGATTGTTTGCACAGAGTCCCTGGTATATGGTGTTCATTTATTACAGATGATTGATAAAGGTGGACAAGGAAATCAGGGTAGTTCTTTTCAGGGAGACTTTTTCTTTCCATTTTTAAATTCTGGGTGCACAATTTGTATTAATCAAAATCCTTGGTTTACAATGCATGTTCATCACTGGTTGTGTGACACATAAAAATGTACTTTTGTATTGGGATTGAATGCTTAGAGACTATCTGGACTCAACCATTTAGTAATTCTAGGATTGAAAGGAAGCAACACACCCACATGCGTGCGCACGTGCACACACCCACATGTAAGTAACTGGTCATAGTAACTCGTATTATCCTGCTGTCAGCTTCATGGAAGACTGCTCCCTATCTCATCTGAGCTGTGCTGGTGTAGGCACTTCAGGATTCTTAAAGGTTATTTTAGATCTTGTGCAAGTGAGCTCTAAGTTACAAAGAAGGGTGTCTTGTGACTTTCCTTAGAGGGGCACAGTGGGCAAACTGGAGGGAGCAAAGAGCCCTTTGCTGGGACAGACGGCTAAGTGCTTTCTGAAGGACGAGATAAGAGGTGTTTTGCATTGTTTCTCAGAGTAATTTGTCTATTAAATTTTTAAAAAATAACTGTCCTTTTTCTAATTATTTCCATACTTATTTCTTTACTCCTTTTTAAAGGACTTTTTGTTTTTCTAAAATTTTAAGTAAAATATTCAACTGATTCTCTTTCTCTCAGCTAACAAAAGCATTTAAATCTATGATTTTATGTGTGAAATCACAACTTGGTCTAAGTATCTTAGAGTCAATATGTTGTATTTTCTTACTTTAAAAAGTCTGATATTGTAATGTTGATTTTGCTATGACTCTAGTGTTAGGATTTTTTCCTTCCTTTTATGATTTCCAAGTGACTGTGTTTTGTTTTGATACATGTGATGGTTAAAAAATTCATGGACTGAAGGGGAAGAAGGGTAAAAATATATATATTATTTTTCATTTTCAACATACTCACCCTTAACCCTAATACACTTTTCAGATCTTTCAATAAGTTTATTTATACCTGGAAAAAAATGTTTTGTTTTTGCCCTCAAAATATACTGAAATTGCAGCTTTAACCTCTTCGTCATCTGTACATTTCCTCCCTCAAAGCTGGTTTTTTTCATGTTTGAGAACAAATAGTAATCAGACGGAGCCAGCTTTGGACTGTAGGGAGGGTGGTTTAATGTTTGGAAGCCACAGTTGTCAAGAGTAGCCAACACGACATTGCTCTTGTGCACAGGGGCGTTGTCGTGCAAAAGCAGCAGCCCTTCGGGCTATTTTCCTCTTTCACAGATTCTTTTAACTGTTTCAGTAGACTGAGATAGTACTCTCCAGTTACTGTGACACCCTTATCGTTGTAATCGATCAGCAGGATACCCTCTGTATCCCAAAAAGCAGCCATGATTTTTCCAGCCAACTGCGACACCTTGAACTTCCCTAAAGAAGTGTGACATGCCCTTTTCATGCCACTGCATGGACTCCTGCTTTGACTTAGACTCATCATGATGAACTCAAACTTCATCCCCAGTGACAATCAGGTTTTTAAACTTTCACCTTTGTTGTCCCTGCAGAGGTATAAAAACTGTCATGAACACTCAATGCGCTGTTGTTTCTGAAGGGGCGTGAGCATTCTCAGTACCTGCTTTTTATTTAATCTGGCATCTTCCACAAGTTTTCAATTTTTTGGATAATGTCTTAGGAAGTGGCTTCAACAGGGTGTCCGGACAGAGGTCATCTTCAGTTGACTATCTGCCTTGCTTGAAAAGGCTATGCCACTTGTTTGTAAACCATGGATTTCCCAGGGCAATAGTTGCCATAAACTGCTAACATGTCTTCCAAAAGGTGTTTTCCTTTTTTTGTGAGGAACTTAAATGATGGGGGGTGGGGGGAAAATTCAATTGTATCCATACTTGGGGTTTTCTTCACCTTTAACATGCTTCTGCAGTATCTGAAGGAACATGGATGCAAGTAGGCTGAAATTGGCACCTATACTAATAAATCACACAAACTGTGCACTAGTACTCCTGCCTCTCTGATAAACCCCCCATTCTGCGAATTTAATGACCTTCCCTCGTATTTATTGTTTACAAAGTGGCTATAGAATGTAGTCCATACAATTAAAGTTTCCTATATGCAATTATTTTTTATAAGTATTTGTAGCTGATGTGGACTTCACAGGCCACAGTTTCAGGTTTGGTAAAACAAAATGTAACTTTATTTTTCTGTTATAAATTTTCCCCTCTATTTTGAGTATCTAATACTCCTAATGGCTATTAAGAAAATAAAACCTATCAACCACACACAAATATTAGTCACTTCTAGGTAAACTCAGCGTTTTTGGTTTTATGGGATTTTTCCATTCAGTTATGGTTCCCCTTTCCCACCTTCTCACAGGAGGTTGAATGAATCTCAGGCGGGGTCTGTAGCCTTCATGGAGGGTCATCTTCCCCTCCCAGGCCTGTCACCTGCCACAGACTATGCTGACATTAGCTTAGTAGTCTTTTCCCCACACTTCCCAGTTTAGGTGCATGGACTACTGGCCTCTAGCTATTTCCACTCTGCCAGCCCACTCCCAGACACCTTTGTGAAACCTTCACGTACTCAGGTCCTCCATTCCTTTAATAATCTTGATACTCACCAGGCTGCTGTGGGCTGACTTCCACAAGGTTTGCTGCCTTCCTATTCTCCTCCGACAACTTCCACTTTGGGATTTCACATCCCTAAATGAGGAGTGGGGGGTGTAGGTGAAGGATGCGGAGTTTCAACTCCGGGAGTGTAAAGCCGAGGGCAGGGTCCCTTCTCAAGAGACCCACACACCGTCTGATTCTGACGCTTTCCCAATACGCAGGCTGAGACTGCGTGATTCCAATCCACCTCGTCTCGGCTGCTCTTTGGCGCCACCTGGTGGCGATCTGACAGCCTGGGGGTAAACCCGGCTTCGGATGTAGGTTCTGTCCAAGTGGTCCTCCACCTGGCTAGGACTCCCAAGAGAGTTACAGTTTTCCCAGGATCCGCCCAGCTAGGTGGCGCCTGCTTTGTTGGGTGACCTGGGGACACTGGGCAGCGAGAATATCTAGCTTCTAAAGGTGTGTAATGGAGAATTTGTTGTTTTTGCCACCCCACATCCATTGCCCCTCCTTCTGATAACACTACCCCAACCAATCTTGGGGAACTAACCTTTTCCTATTGGATACTGTTTGGTGAAATCATCAGTGAAGATGTACTGAACTTTTCTAGATGAAAAAATAGACATGACACCTGACCTGGCTAATTTTATGCTCGCTCCATGGCAACTAAATTTTAAGCAAAATGGTAAGACTGAAAACAGCTGTAGCTGATTCATCCTGTATTTGATTTCTACTTTCTGTTATCTAATTCAGAAAGCAATCCCCAAATCACCTGGGATTCCTGCCCTTTTTGGACCTGGTTTCTCAGCTTTGTCTTTCAGTGCTGTGAGCTGAACCTAAAATTTATTGTTTTGTTTTGTTTCGCCTGAGTTGATGTCTGTTTTCTGCAAACAAAGATTCTTATAAAAAATGGATACTTGATTATTTTCAGCTTTTTTGCTTTCTAATAAAAAATGTTTGGTAATATAAATTTTCCTCTGAGAGAAGTTTGTTGATATACAAAGTAGTGTTCTTACTGTTACTATTTTCTGGATTGATTTTTATTTCTTTGAACTCAGTTATTTGGAAAGATGGTTTCTTAGAATTTCAAGCAATATTTTTACAATAATTTTATTGCTTTTTTCATTTGGTTACATTGTGTTATAAAAATTGGGGGATTTATAGAGATCTTTGTGTACATGATCAATTTTTGTACATGTTCTTTGAATAATTAAAAGATAGGTATTCTCTATTTGTGGACAGAAATTTTCTGTCTATATGTGCGCGCACACACACACACACACACTCACACATGCACACTATATCTTTAAAGTCAAACTTGTAACTGTGCTGTTCAAATTTCCTTTGCTGTTATCTTGATTCCAAAGCCAGACAAAGATACTACAGAAAAGAAAACTACAGACCAATATCCCTTATGAATATAGATGCAAAAATCCTCAACAACATCCTAGCAACCTGAATTCAGCAGCACACTAAAAGGATTATAATATTACCAAGTGGGATTTATCCCATGAATGAAAAGTTCGTTCAACATGAAAGTTAATTAATGTACTTATGTATATACCACATTAATTGAATGAATGCAGGGGGGAACCCTTATGATCATTTCAATTGATGCAGAAAAATTATTTGACAAGAATGCAACATTATTTCATGATAAAAAATCAATAAAATAGGAATAGAAGGGGATTTCTTCAACATGATAAAGGTCATATACAAAAACCCACAGCAAACATCACACTCAATGGTAAAAGACTGAAAACCTTTTCCCTAACATCAAGAAAAAGACAAAGATGCCGGTTTTCACTTCAAACTGCACTGGAAGTTAACTAGAGCAATTAGGCAAGAAAATGAAGTAAAATGCATTCAAATTGAAAAGGAAGAATTAAATTTATCTCTATACTCAGATGACATGACCATATCTATAGAAAACTTACAGCGTGTGCACACACACACACACACACACAAATGGTAGAGCTAATAAACAAATTCAGCAAAGTTGCAGGGTACAAAATCAACACATAAAAACCAGTTACATTTCTATATACTAGCAATGAACTGTGCAAAAAGGAAATTAAGAAAACAGTTCCATTTAAAATAGCATAAAAAATAAATACTTAGGAATAAAGTTAGGGAGGCACAAGGCATACACTGAAAACTACAAAACAATGATGCTGAAAGAAATTAAAGACCTAAACAAATGGAAAAATATCTCCTGTTCATGAGTCGGAAAACTGAGATACAGATTCAATGCATTCCCTATCAAAATCCCAATGGCACTTTTTTTGGTCTTTTCTTTTTTTCAGAAATGGAAAAGCCCGTCCTATAACTCATATGGAATTTCAAAAAGCCCTAACTTGCCAAAAGAGTCTTGTAAAAGAAGAATAAACTGGAAGGACCCGCAAAAGTTACTACAAATTTACAACCATCAAAACTGTGTGGTACTGGCATAAGGATAGACATCTATACAGACCAGTGGAATCAAAATGAGAGCTCAGAAAGAAATCCTCACATCTATGGTCAATTGATTTTTGACACAGATGCCAAAACCCTTTAAGGGAGAAGAGGTCAGTTCCTTCAACAAAGTATTTCAGGAAAACAGAATATCCACAGTCAAAAAATGAAGTTGGACCTTCACCTTATACCATATAAAAAATTAATTCAAAATGGATCACAAACTGTGCAACCATCACTGCAATCCAGTTTTAGAACATTCCTATCACCCCAGAAAGTTCCCTGATGCTGATTTGCAGCTAATTTTTGTATCCACTCTTAGTCTTAGATAACCACCTATTTGCTTTCTATCTCTATTGCTTTGGCTTTTTCTAGAAATTTTATATAAATGGAATCATAAAATATATAGTTATTTTTGTCTGGCTTCTTTCATGAGGTTCACCTATGTCATTGCATGTATCAGGATTATTGCTTTTTATTGGTGAGTAGTAGTATTCCATTGTGTGGCTATACCTCATTTTGTTTATCCATTCACCAGTTAATGGACTTTCAAATTGCTTCCAGTTTGGGGCTACTGTGAACATTTGCATACAATTCATGTTTTCATTTTTTGTTGGGTAAATACCTAGGAGTGGAATTGCCAGTCAACCACCTAGATTTTACTATTAACAATTTACTATAATTGCTGTATCACATATCTATCCACCTAGTCATCCCTCTGTTCTTCCATTAATCCATCTAATATTTTGGATGCATTTTAAAATAAGTTGCAGACATAAAAACATATCTACTGAGTTCAAGTAATTTCTCGAAAGGATTAAAAATGGATCACTTTTTAAGAACAGTTTTAGATTCACAGAAAAATTCTGGAGATATACCCACATCCAGCTTCCCTTATTTTTATTATACATTAGTTAGTACATTTGTTCACAACTAATGAACTAATATTGATATATTATTACCTTAAGTCAATGCTTTATTCAGATTTCTTTAGTTTTTGCTTACTATTCTTTTTCTGTTCTAAGATATCATATTACATTTAGTCATCCTGTCTCTTTAGTGTCCTTTTGCCAATGACAGTTACTTAGACTTTGTTAGTTTTTGGTAACCTTGACATTTTTGAGGAGTATTAGCCAAGAATTCTGTAGAGTCAACTGTCCTTCAATTTGTGTTTGTCTGATGTCTTGGTCATGATTTATGCTGGAATTGCAGGTTTGGAAAAGGAAGACCACATTGTTTAAGGGACATTTTCATCCCATTACATCAAGGCTACATGCTATCAACATGACTCATCACTGTTGATGTTGACTTTGATCTCAGGCTGAGGTAGTTCTTGTTAGGTTTCTCCCAGGTAATGTTACTCTTTTTTTCCCATTATACACAGTACAATTTGGAAGAAATTCACTATGCATAGCCCACACTTAAGAAGTGGGGAGTTATGTTCCACTTTCTTGAGTTTTTTGGAACTATTCTATAGGAGATACTCTCCTCCATTTATTTATTTATTAATAATTGATTTAAATAGCATGTGTACTCATGAATAATTATTTTATACTTTGGGTTATAATCCAATACTATTTATTTTGTTGCTCAATTTATTCCACTTCAGTTGCCTCCAGTGTCTCTCTTTGACATACTCCTATCATTGTGGGGGCTTTTTTTCTTAAGCACCCTTTAAACTTTCTGGCATTACAAGATGCTTCAGGCTATTTCCTGCATCAGTTCCAGAATTCAGCCATTTCTCTAAGGAGCCCTGGTTCTCTTTATTGGAGAATGGTATTAGAAACCAAGATGTAGGCACTGGGTAAGCTTGTGGCTACAGAGGTGTCTTTGCTTCTTGAGCCTCTCAGAGGGTAGAGCTTAGCAATATACTGTATTTTGTTGTGTATAATGAGCTCTTGTGTATAATGCACACCCACATTTTTGGCCCAAACTTTCAGGGGGAAAATATCTTTCATTTTAATTTTTTAATTCAAGTTTTTATATGTTGATATTTAGGTACTTGATTTTTGTATTATAAAGAAATTTTAGCATTTATTTTTAATATAACTCATATATGAAATATAAAACTGAAAGCAACAAAGAAACAAAAACTTATAGACACACTCAATAGTTTAAAGCAGTGGTTCTCAACCTTCCTAATGCCGTGGCCCTTTAATACAGCTCCTCATGTTGTGGTGACCCCCATAAAATTATTTTCGTTGCTACTTCATAACTGTAATGTTGCTACTGTTATGAATCATCATGTAAATATCTGATATGTGTTTTCCGATGGTCTTAGGTGACCCCTGTGAAAGGGTCGCTCGACCCCCAAAGGGGTCGTGACCCACAGGTTGAGAACCCCTGGTTTAGAGGTTACCTGAGGGTAAGGTGGGAGGCAGGTAAGAAAGGTGGGAGGGGGAGTCAAATATATGATGATGGAAGGAGAACTGACTCTGGAGAGAGAACTGACAATGCAACACACAGACGATATATTGTAGAATTATACACATGGAACCTACAAAATTTTTACTATCCAATGTCACCCCAATAAATTTAACAATGAAAAAGATTATTGTATTACATGGTATTATTTTGCATATGAATAACATTATTGATTTCTTTTTTTTTTTTTTTGTAGTATGTGGGTAGCTCCCTGGCTGGGAATCGAACCCAGGTCGCAGCACTGACAGAGCCAGGGCCGAAGCCTTAAGCCACTACACCACCAGCCAGTTGCTTGAGTGTTGGTTAATGGAGTCTACTTTATTAAGCTAAGTCTGAGTTTATACTGATGACTCCAATGCTAATCTGTAATCACATGCTTCATTTTAGCCTTCCACCCTGTTCTTATTCATAAATTCCCATTCCAACAGCAGGTTTCATACAGTGAAAGAAATGCTGCCTTCACAACACAACTGAGTTGATTCCTTCAGAAGTTTCTAGCAGATAACTTAATCCATCTTCAAGCTGCCATGAGCTGTTAGAAAGTCCTGCTATGTTGCTATTGTTTTCTGAAAAATAAAATGTCAAGGCTTCTTTTGGTCAAACGGCCTCCTTCATGTGTAGTAACTGCTATTTTACCTTGTTTGAATGTACTACATGACATTCATGTAACTACATGACAAAGTAGTTGCAAAGTATTTTGTATGCCACATAGTTAGCTTTGGCTGGAGAAGAATATGGAAAAGTTCTCCTCTATTTATTGCCAGCAATCCAAGATGCTTTCTTAATTTTAAAAAAGGCTCTGCTTGTTTCTGCATATTCACCTGTCTGATGTACAGGACATAGAAGTAGCACATTCGATAATATCATTAACCTTTTCATACACAGCAGACCTTGATTCTAAAAACGGTTCTTTAGTAACATTTTACTGAAGGAATTGTGTGTCATCAAATGTCGAAAATCCTTCATCTTCTACCACTAAAAATAGTTGGCAGTCTATAGCAATATTTTTGTCAAGCTGTTTAAATTTTTGCATGGACTCAAAAGTAGAAGAAACTATTTTACTGAAATATTTTTATAAAGTCTCTTGTTTTGAAATGTAGTTAGAACAGAATGGATTTGGGATATCTAATTTTTCTCTGGAACTTTCTCCTTTTGTTTAGAGTCCATATTCTTTGTTATATCTGGGTCAAAGTTGTTTCAGCATGGATGCTGTTTTACATGATTTTAGCATTTTCTTCCCCATAAAACTCTACTGTAACATGATGCTCTATCCCTATACCTGCTAGCCATCTGGAGCCCTTTATTCAACAAGGTAAACCTATGAAGCCAATGACTTACAGATTGATGCTACAGTGGTTTAAAAGATTGCTCAGAAACACTTATACAATTCATATAAAAAGAATAAATATATTAAATGATGGTAAGTAAAAATATAAAAGACTTGGAAGTAGATCCAAGAAGTCAGATGAACTAATTGTGGGAGTTATACTTGAAGAGTCTAAAATGAGAAAAATTATAGAAAGATGTCCCAAAACTAAAAAAAGACTTGAGTCCTCACAACAAAAGGGCCCACTAAATTATCATGAAAGCACTGTAGATTCTCAATAAATCTTTGTGCAATAAATTAATAAATGATAAAAATAAGACCTATACCTAAACATATCAAATAGACTTTTAAAAGTTTCAGGAATAAATAAATAATTCTGTATTACCTACAAAATAAAAAACAGAGCAACATCAGACTTCTTTTGGGAAACACTAAATATTATAAAGGTGATAGATCATCATTTCAGAGTATCAAGCTGAAAATAAATGAATCAATAATTCTATACCCTACTAGGGTTTTGTTCATAAGAGATGGCAATTGAAAGACACTTTCATATATTCAAAGGCTCAAAAAGTAAGCAACTCATATATATTCCCTGACACAAACAAACAAAATCAATGAAGTACTCCAGTTGACTGAGAAATGAATCAAAATAAAGAACTCAAGTATATGGATGATGTGATATGGTAAAAATACATATAGATAACCACTGAGACCAAAAATCATAGAGTTAGTGTTTAAATACTTTGTTTCCATGCTCATGAAACAGTAAGATGACAAAAATAATTCCTGAAGGAGACAACATAATATATATAATTAAATATTAATAGGTTGAATCTGGAGGCCACATGAATTTTTAAAAACTGGTGACTGGGAAGAAATTAAAATGGTTAAATTTCTCATAATATGGAGGCAGAGTAATAATAATTAACAGCAATATCTGATGTTTATTGAATTATAAAGCAATGTACTAAGTACTTTATATTTAGCTGCTTTATTCCACCCTCCAGGAACATAGAGATTATCTGAGTTGCTCATCATTACACCTTGGGAGCCTCACGCATTTCCTGGTTCACTTTAGGAACACATCAAATATTTGGGTAATGCTGAATACGCAAGCCTATCAAGTAACGAAGGTGAAACGTGTTATGTGACCTGGTCAAGGTTGCACAATAAGAGGTGGAGCCAAGATTCCAACCAGGCCTGTTTGCTCCAAAATTCAGAGTCATGTTGTTTCCTCCAAAATACAACATTTTGTTTTTAATATTGTTAGAAAAATAAAAATCCACACATTTATAATTTTAACTAAAAATGGGATAAACAACTTCCAAATCAATAGGGAAAAAAGCAAGTGGATAAGAAAAAGAACCTTTAGTAAAGAGACACACACACACAAGCTGTGGATGAAAAGAGGGGTTCTGTGGAAAACAACCTCACAGGGCGATCCGATCATAAATTCCTAACTAGGCAGGTCATGGTGGGAAGTTATGCCCCAGGCATGTAACTTCTTCAGTGAAAGGGCCAGCTTTACCTTTGTCCATTGTTCTGTGCATCTAGGTTAGTACACTTGAAATAAGCTACAACTACCGACGAGAAAACATAACTTTGTTAACTATCCTGTAATCCAATCCCTACCTTGCTTCCTCTTACCTCCATGGAACCTTCCTTACATTCCTTCCTTAATTTCAAATGCATAAAAGAGCTGCAAAACTTTTATTCTCGAAGCATTTATCTCAGTCTTTGAGATCCTGCTTCCAGGTATATCCTCTTTTGGGCTCAAATAAATTTTTATTAAAAAAATTCTCTACAGATTTGGATGTTATTATGCCCATAAAGCCTAGAAATAGGAAGCCTAACAGAAATGGGCAGAGCACATGAGCAAACAACTCACAAAAGAAGTAAAAATACACAATCTTACTGAAACCTAAAGAACTAAAAGAAAATTAATATGGCAAAATGGACATGCTTATATGCTATCACTTGGAGTATAGAATTGTTCTAAAGTTTTTAGGGGTCTTTTGGGCAATATCTACTAAACTGCATAATGTTCCAGTACTTTTACCAGGTTTCCAGGCCTTAAAATTTTTTATTATAAAAATTTTCAAATATACACAAAAGAAAGAAATTAATATGGACCACAATATACCTTTCAAAGAAAGAAAGTCCAAACCCACAGAAAAATGTTATAAGAGTTTAAATTAGAGTTCATTTGAGCCAAACTAAGGACATTTCCAGAAGGAAGATCTCAACAGATTTTTTAAAATGCTCCAGAAAATGGCATTTTTCTGTGTGGTTCATTTTACCTTTAGAATCAAAAGAGAAAAGGTAAGGAAGTTTACATGAAATCCACTGGTGGTAGATTCAGGTGGCAGGAGAAAACAAAGTGGGTAAGGTAAGTCCCTAGGATTGGATAAAAAACAAAATGGAGAAATACATGTACTGCCTTTACATTGGTGGGTACAGGATAAAATTTAACATTTATAGTAATAGAGATGGTATGTGACTAACAGGATAATCATGAGGAGTTTTGGTGTGTGTGCTCCTGTGAGGGTGGTTAGGTCTGGAGGGGTCTGGAAAAGAGGAGTATTCTGGCATTTCAAATGTGTGTTATTGTTGATGTATAAGAACAATGGACAGGGCTCACTCAAGGTAAACTCTAACGTTTACTAAGAAAGCTATAGCCCTAGGGCATCCAGTTAGAAATTTATGATCAGATCATCCTGTGTGGAATGTTAGAGGGACTATTTTAAGACTGGGGGGGGAGCAAAATTATGAATAATAAAATGGCAATAGCTACATATCTATCAACCATTACCTTCAATTTAAATGGATTAAAAGCTCCAATCAAAAGACATGGAGGGTATTGTGCTGAGTGAAGTGTCAGACAGAGAAAGACAGATGCAATTTGATTTCACTTATATGTAGAATTTAACCCTTTTGGTGTGACTGTCAAACGAAGTCAACTGTCGGGGCTAGGTGCAGGTGACCACCAAGGTCGACATCTATGGGTCGAGTGCCACAGCCATGCTTACACGTGGACAGAAGTCGAGAATACTAATTACTTTAATTGTATTCACCTGGGGCACTAAGTAGCATTACTTTTAGGCTTTGCCTATGTGGTGAGTTGGAGTTCCAGGTGCAAGTCTGCTGTTTATTTTAGATCATCTACTGATCCTCTTCCTAATCGGCTGACTGAACGGCATTTTTCAGCAGCATATTCTAACAAGCCTGACAAACCTGATTGTGAGGTGTGTAGTAACAGAGCAAAACATGAGAGACATCAGTGTACCATAAACTGTAAACAGTGTAATGTACCAACTCATGCAACTGATTGCTTTGAGTGCTACCATACACTGCAGCAGTAAAGGTGTAACCCAAAAAACAGTGTTGGGAATGATTTTTGCCGGTATTGACAATATTAAGCATGTTATGTTGAAAAAAATACATAGTTTCTGCAAATTTTATTTGTTACTTAGTTGTTTTAGGTTCATTTATAGGGCAGTTAGGAAGAAACTAACGTCAACTGCAACTATAATTGATCCCTTGTGAAATTCTTATTTTGGCCCAAATTTTGCACAAAATATTCAGCACTGGGACATGGGGAAATTTTTTTTCAGCAAGGGTTAAAGAACAAAATGAACAAACAAAACAGAAACAAACTCAGATACAGAAAACATTTGGATGGTTGCCAAATAGTTGGAGGGTTTCGGGTGTGGGTAAAAAGAAGGGAAGAGGGTTAAGAAGGACACACTGGTTGTTACAAAGTAGTTAAGGGGATGTGGGGTATAGCATAAGAAATATAGTCAATAATATTGTAAATAACTATGTATGGTGTCAGGTAGGTACTAGATTTGTTGAGGTAATAGTTGGAGAGGGTTGGGAGAAGGGTGAAAAGGTGAAGGGATTAAGAAGTACAAATTGGTAGTTACAACATAGTCATGGGGATGTAAAGTACAGCATAGGGAATACAGTCAATAACACGGTAATAACTATGTACAGTGCCAGGTGGGTACAAGACTAGTCAGGGGGATCAGTTCTTAAATTAATGTCTAACCACTATGTTGTACACCTAAAGGAAGAGGTGATATATATATATATGGTGGAATATTACTCAGCCTTTAAAAGGAACGAAATCTTGCCATCTGCAACAACCTTGTTGGACTTAGAGGGTATCATACTGAGTGTAGTAAGACGGATAGAGAAAGACAAATGTCATATGGTTTCACTTATTTGTGGAATATAATGAACAAAATAAACATACACACAAAATAGAAACAGACTCATAGATTGCCCCTGAGATATTACTCACAAATAACTGAAGTATTACTTGAAATAAGGCTGGCAGTGGGGCAATGTGTGGGGCAGATCATCATCTCCCTCAGAAAAGGATTTTCCAGGCTCTCTCCCAGTTCAGGCAAACCACACTCTCCTTGGAGACTGTTTCCAAAAAGTTCCTCCAAGAGGCAGCTAGGTTTAGAAGAAGCTAGGTCTGATTTTTTGCCATCCCTTCATCATTCCCACCTTAGTTCAAAGCCTGGCACATGGCAGAAATTCAATAAAAGACAAATGAATGGATAGGATTGTGCTTTCACCAACCTGTTTTCTGAGGCCTAGAGACCAGGGAGAAGCTACTGAAAGTTATTTATGTATGTATGTGGGTAGCTCCCTGGCTGGGAACCGAACCCAGGCCGCAGCATCGACAGTGCCAAAGCCTTAGCCACTACACCACCAGGGAACTCCCTACAAATTAAAGAGCAAGCTACTGGAGCAGTACTGGAGAGTTTAGCTTTGGAACAGATTTAACATCTGTATCTTCCATGGTTATCAGATAAGTGAAAAGCAGGGCAGCTTCATTGGGTATTCACAATACTGAAGGAAGCGTCCTACCTGTGTTAAAATAGCAAAAGCCTCCTAACCCCTTCCCAGGTCCACCTCCCCACAATCCAGCACGATGCTGGGGCTGTTAAATGTCTGGACTCTCACCAGTGGGTAAGAATTCAGCTTTGCATCAGGAGTAGGAAACCAAGTGCCTACACCTGTGAATGGTGAGCGCCTCGGCAAACTGAGTGCACTGTCTCCTTCCCAAGAGGTGCTGCTGTGCACCTCAACCAGCACCCAGTTTGGCAGACCCACCCATTATTCCGAAGAGGCTGGGAATTCTGCTATTAGGTAAAATTGCTCACTTCAGAAATCTCGCCTCAAATTTTAAAAGAAAAACAAAAAGCCCTGTTTGAGCCAAACAAAACACAACTGCAGACTTTATCTGGTACCACTTTAATCTCTGCCATTTTTGCAGGCAGAACTCCTAAAAAGGTTAGTCCTAGATATTGGAGAACCAATACACCCAGAAGAGAAAAGTGTGTTTTGGGTGTTACCATGTAAAAATAATTGCAATAAATTCTACAATTTTCTGGCTTCCAATTCAAATTCAGTTTTTACAGATTTCCCCCTTACATTCCTTGAATTCATACTTGGTCTCTTTTCTGTAACAGCTTTAGCAAAATTAGTTGTTTTCTTTGTCCTACTTTACAAAAAATAGTTTCAAAATAATACTATACATATTAACGATAAATGTACTAAATGAAGTTTAAGGTTGCTTTGCCGTTTCATTTGTTCTTGGAGTATATTCCACAGAAATAGACAATCTTAACTGTACACTTTACCAAAAGTATGTGGTAAAGGTACCTACTCTGACGGGTGAAAAGCTTCTCCTCTCCCAAACAGTTTTGGTTTGGTAATGACAGCCCACAGCACAAGAAAGGAAAATGCATTTTTCCAGGAACATTGAAAGGCAACTTTCATGTTTATCTTCAACAGGAAAAACAACCCTATGAGGATTTCGGCTGTTAGCTGAGGTTACTTACTGCCCGTGCTGAACTCTGCAGAGCCGCCTTTCAGGGAGATTTGCAGACAACTTTACCGTCTTCTCTCTCTCCTTGAAAAAAGACGGAGGTGTGGGTTTTCTGAATCACGGGGCTGGCAGGACTTAGGTGATCCTCTAGCTCCATAAACCCGAAGCTGGCAGTATATGGAATTGCCTACTAGGAGGAGTGTAGCATGAGTGGGTGCAGAATCCCGGGGCACCCAGATCGCTAGGGAAAGGAGGCCTCAGAAATCTAGAAATCTGAGAGGCAGGAGAACCGGCGCCAGCACCAGCTGTTCAGCCCCGGTAAGGGAGGGTTTGTTTGTTTTTTTTTCACATCACTTGGGAGGAGCGACTGTGGTTCTCCGGGAGGTGATTCTCCTAACTCACAGGCAAGTCAGTTCCCCAAGCCCAGCAGAGACTCCAAGCCCTAAAATGGCCTGCACCTCATTCAGGGCTTTTGTCCGCCAAGTACAGGGAGGCTCAACAGGGTGCAAGGTGGCCTAACCAAGGGGTCATTCGTGGGGTCTGTACTTGGGAGGAGTCCCCGTGGGGACTGACAATGCAGGAATGCCCATTGCCCCGTGGGGTAGGCCTTCCCGTGGAGGGGGGCGTCTCCCCGCTCTCTCTGTTCAGTGCTTCCCCGCTGCCCTCCAATCCTGCCACTTAAGACCAAGGAAACAAGTGGCTGGGCTGACGCAGCCTGAAGCCCTAGGGTCCCGCCCCCGTTGGGCGGGGCGTCCGCTTACTCCCCTTGCGGCCCCGCCCACCGCCGCCGCCCCGCTTCCTGCCGAACCTAGGGTTCTAGCGCGAGCTGGTCTCAGGAATGGAGTCCTGCAGCAGCCAGGAGGGCTCCCTGGGGCGCACCCTGTGCGTGCTGACCGGAGCCTCCCGCGGCTTCGGGCGGGCGTTGGCCCTGCTCCTGGCCCCGCTGCTGTCGCCCGGGTCTGTGCTCGTCCTAACCGCCCGCAACGACGAGGCGCTGCGGCAACTGGAGGCAGAGCTGGGCGCTGGGCGGCCGGGCTTGCGCGTGGTGCGGGTGCCCGCCGACCTGGGCGCCGAGGCCGGCGTGCAGCGTCTTCTTGGCGCCCTGCACGAGCTCCCCAGGCCTGAGGGGCTGCAGCGAGTGCTGCTCATCAACAACGCAGGTAAGACGCCCTCCGGCGCGGGGCAGACTCGCCTTGTGTTTGGAATACGCACTTACCATTCTTTTCTATTTTCCCTTCCTTTCACTGCCCTTACCGCTTGGAACTTTAAAGGGTGACAGCTAGGAGTCAGAAAAGACGCCTGAAAGCGCCAGGTGTTTCAGCGAGGTGTGGAGGAAGACCCAAATGCAATCGGGGCGGCTCACTGAACTTCCCCACTCTTGCCCTCCCCTTTTAAAGACTAGGTTTTCCAAGCATGCCTGTGGAACTTTCCCGATCCCCTTGCCCTGCGCCCTCTGGCGGAGGCTTGAGTCACATGTTAATTTCCCCAATTCTCCAAACGGCCCCCAGAATTCTCCCCCAGACCCAGAGCAGAATCTTCTCAGTCTGCAATTCGGGGTGAGTGGATGCCCCCGTATATGTGTGTCTGCAGACTTGGGAAGAGGGAAGCATCTTCAGAAGCACTAGGGAGACTCTTCTAGGTCTGAATGGGAAGGGGGTGTCTGGAGGAGTTTGGAGAGGGTTGGGGGAAGAGAAAGCTTCCGCTTGCACTGAGTGATTCTAAAGGTCTCGTTTTTCAGGCACTCTTGGGGATACGTCTAAAGGCTTCGTGGACCTGGCAGACCCAACTGAAGTGAACAACTACTGGGATCTGAACTTGACCAGTATGCTCCGCTTGACTTCCAGCATCCTGAAGGCCTTCCCAGACAGTCCTGGCCTCAGCAGGATGGTGATTAACATCTCATCCCTCTGTGCTCTGCAGCCCTTCAAGGGCTGGACATTGTACTGTGCAGGAAAGGCTGCCCGTGACATGATGTTCCAGGTCCTGGCTGCAGAGGAACCTAGTGTCAGGGTTCTGAGCTATGCCCCAGGTAGGCTGGGTATTACTGCTATTCCTGTCCCCCAGAACTAGCTGGTTGCCCTCTGGTGGCTAGGCAAGGAAGGGGCCTAGTCTGTCCCCTCCAGGAAAGGGCCCACAGAGTATATTGTCCGTGAATCATGACCCACCACTTCTTAAGGGAAATACAGATTCCAAGGAAGTTAGTGCTGTCAGGGGCAGGGAGCCATAGTTAAGAGGGTATGAAGAAAGTGGGGAACCACCTGGACTGGAGGGTGGGACCAGAAAGTCTGAAATACTACAGTGTGAGAGACAATTAGGGTTTGAATTCCAAGCCTGTACCCCAATTGAATTCCAAGCCTGTACCTCATGTAAAACGGGGAAGATTCCACTTTTCTCACAGGGTACTTTGAAGTACTGAATGAGGTAATATATGTGAAAATCATCCCTGTGAAGTGCTGTCTAATTGTTAGCATTTCTAATTATTATATAAGACTTAACCACATTGTATTATCTTCATATGCATACTTCTCTGTCTTGACAGGAAAGCCTTAAAGACAGGGACTATGCCTGTATATTCCCAGGACCTAAAAGTGCCCCACTGAGTCAGTCTGCAGAAAATGGTAGTTGAATGAAGAGCAGACAGACGTTGAGTGTTGCCCATTCCAGGCTGAATTGTGCTGGAACACTGGCAGGGGTGGGGGTGGGAGTGGAGGGGTGCTGCTGGGGTAAATAAGGTAGGGCCCCTGTCTTCACAAAAGTTGAAGGATAGGGGTCTTGTGACACTAGGTCTGGTTTCTCACCACCCTACTATGATACCACTGTGCCTCTTTCTTAAAAGTGAAGCTTCTGTTCTAGGCTTGAAGTTGCTGGAATTAGAAGGTGGTGACATAGCTGTTGTATAAATGTCTGAAGAACTTAGAGATCCAATAGTCCATTCCCCTTGTTACCCTGGGGGCGAAGAGGTGGAATAGCCTAACCAGAGCCCAGATGTGGCAGAGCTAGGATTAAACCTTGCCTCCAAGTTCATGATCACTGTCATTGCTACTTCCTCATGCTCTCCAGTCCCCTGTCCCTGTTCTTCCAGCCAATATTCAACTCAGCACCCACTTTGAGCCCAGCCTAGAAACTCAGTCAACAGTGAGCAAATGAAAACCACAGCCAGGAGTGGAGCAGACTCCAGAATGCCATGTGACTGGGTTAGATCTCAGGGGACTGCCTGGGAACTATGAGGAAGGTGACTTTTTGTGAGGCTGCCAGGGCCTGAGTGAAAGCTGAGACCCCTCAAGTTTTCATTTCAGTCTCCAAAAGAATGTCCTAACAGGTGTTCAAAGCGGGAAGGGGCTGTTTGAAAAGGTAGCAAGTCCCAGCTTACCCGAGATGCACAGGTTCTTTAAAGACATTTGAGGATCAGGAAACTGGTTTTCTTTCCAGCCCTGAGATTCCTTGAATTTTCTGCCCATGAGGCCGATTAACACCAGATTCTGGGGTGCTCTGGTTCCTATATTAAAAATAGAAAGTGCCTGTAAGAGTTCACTGACATCGTCTCAGGAGGAGTCACTGGTTGGACAGGAAATGATAAACTTGGTTGTACACACAGTGGTCTGGAAGGACCATGTTCAGTGGGCAATGGAATTTGAGTAAATGGAGCTCAGTAGTGACAGAGTGGTGCCTTTGGTGACCGTGACCACATAGGTCAGCCCAGATGAGATGTTACCTCTGGCCAGACTTGACTTGAGCTTACTTTATTCATAGCAGGGGCCCCTGCTTCAGCTGTGCCCCTTCTTCTGCTCTTCACCCCCTAGGGCCCATGGACACAGATATGCAGCAGTTGGCCCGGGAGACCTCAATGGACCCAGATTTGCGAAAAAGCTTACAGGAGCTGAAGACAAAGGGGGAGCTGGTGGATTGCAAGATATCAGCCCAGAAACTGCTAAGCTTGCTGCAAAGGGACACATTCAAGTCTGGAGCCCATATTGATTTTTACGAAAAATAAACATACATCCTTGGCTTCCTGGGGCTTTTTTTTTTCCTCTTTCAGGCATACCCAAGAGACCTCTTCCTCCACCCTGCACAGGGACACCAGCCCTGCTTTACACAGATAAGCGCTGATGCCTACTGTCCTAC